>JAHWFP010210376.1:31955-60088 GCA_023313725.1 Lithobius niger
AAGTCGGATGACGTCTTCACCTCTTACAGTTTGTCTCGACCATGACTCACCCCACGTCTCGTGCGGAAATCATAACATCTGTTGCAACCCACAGTGCTGCTTGTCTCAAACCCGGGTAATCCCATGTTCTAAAGCCAAAGATGAAGGCAGTCCTGTGTGGATTCTGCACTTAAAACGTGGGTTCTAACCACGAGTGAGACGAGCATGAGTGCAGACAGCAGCTGTTGCCTTAATTTTTACTCGAGACATGGGGTCAGCCATGGTCGAGACAAGCACCAGGAGGTGGAGACGACTTCTGTTTTGGATCTACAGAGACGAGTAGCAGTAGATAGCAATTGTCGGCTTGATTTTCACTCGAGGTGTGGGGTTCGTGGTCGAAACAAGCAGCAAGGGGTGTGAATGGCTTCTTCTATATTTCCTCAAACTGTGAGTTCTACCCCGTATGAGACGAGCAGTAGTTGACAGCAACTGTTGTCTTGATTTCCGCACGAGACGTTGGAACAGCCATGGTCGAGACAAGTGAGAGGTGGACACGGCTGCCATCTTGATTCGCTCAGAATGTGGTTCTGGCCACGAGTGAGACGAGCAGCAGTGAGCAGCAACTGATGACTTGAAATTCCCTTGAGACGTGGGGTGAGCCACGGTCGAGACAAGTGGCAAGAGGTAGAAACGACTTCTGTCTTGGATCTTCACTCAAAACGTGGGTTTAGTCATGAGTGAGACAAGCAGCAGTGGACAGCAATTGTTGTCTTAATTTTCCCTCCAGATGTGGGGTCAGTCGTGGTCGAGACAAGCAGCAAGAGGTGCAAGCGTCTTCCATCTCGGTTCACACAAAACGTGGGTTCTGGCCATGAATGAGACGAGCAGCAATGGCAGCGACTGATATCTTGTTGTTCGTTCGAGACGTGGGGTCAGCCATGGTCGAGATAGGCAGCGAGAGGCAGCTACCGTCTTGGTACAGTCAAACTTGGGTTCTAGCCAGGAATGGAACGAGCAGCAATGGGCAGCGACTAGCGACTGTTGACTTTGTATTCTTTCGAAACGTGGGGTTAGCCATGTTCGAAAGAAGCAGCAAGAAGCAGAGATGGTCGAAAGGCCGAATTCGGGAAGGCAGCCGTAGCTTGTCATTAGAAAGTGTTGTTGGTGATATGGTCAAAGGAGAAATGGTCGAAAGGTCGGACTGGAGTCAGGAGGAGGTTCTGACTGGTGTCGTGAGATGTGGAGGCAGCATGAAAGAAGACATGAAGGTCGGACAGAGGCGTGGACGTCGTCAGGTGAGGAAAAGCGAGCCGATGGTCGAAAGGAGAGGAAAACTTAGGGTTCAAAGAAGCAGAAGAGCTGTCGTTGGGACGTCAGTTTGAGTAGAGTCGAGATGGTGATGGTCGAAGGGAATGAAAACCAAATTCACGGGCAAAAGAAGAGTGCTTTGGCTTGTCGTCGTTCCTCTACCAAGGCTGAGAGGGGGGGGGAGGCGTGGCCGTTTTGAAGCGGAGACATCATCTTCGTTGGTGACATAGGCAACCCGGTCTAAGCCGGACGCCCAGCAGTCGTCGTAGGTGGGCGGCGGTGAAGCAGATGAAGCACGGCCGTGATGGTAGAGGGCGAAAGGGGTGATGTTTAGATTCATGGTCGAAAGAAGAACAATTTGGCTTGCCGTAAATCTTCTTCCAAGGCCGGGATGTAGGGAAGAGGCGTGGAACGTTAGACGTCTAGAAGCGGAGAGACAACTTCGTCGTTGACGACATGGGCATACCGGTTCTAAGCCGGCCGCCCGGCGGACGACGCGGACAGGCGGGGGTCGGCAAGAACACAGCATGAGAAGCCGAAGCGATGAGCGCAAACAAACATCCAAATTCGTGGGCATTGCCGCCGGAAAATGAATGTGTTTTGCGGCAGGCGTTGTTGCAAAGACCGAGGCCGGGGTCGAAAAGGGGGGGGGGGTCCGTTTGCAGAGATGGTCGAAAGGCCGAACCTGGGAAGGCAGTCAGTGTTTTCGCAGCTCAGCATAAGACTGCGTCGATGGTGAGAGCGTGCCAATCGTTTGACGGCGATACGACAACCTGGACAGCATCGAGTGACGTGGATGAAAAGCGGCGCAGCAAAGAACGCTTGCGTTTAAGCAGGAGACGATGACAGTGCCGTGCTGCGCCGTGTTGGGAATCAGCATCGGTGATGGTCGAAAGGCGGTTTGAATGTTTGCGTTCTTGGTGACAGCGACGGAAACGTGCGAAAAGCGTTTGCGACTTTCATGACAGTCGGCAGACGCGACCCGCATACTTGTGTTGGCCCGGCTTGCTGGCGAGGTCCAAGGGGAAAACGAGGTTGTGGGCTTCACTACTTGAAAACGTTGTGTTCTCAGCGTGACGATTTGGGCGAGAGTTCGAGCGGAGAGTTGATGGTCGAAAGGGCCGCTTGAAATTATGGTCGAAAGGCCCACTTGAGATGATGGTCGAAAGGCCCACTTGCCGATATGAGGTCCGGAGACGGCGGCGTGCGTTGGCCATTTTGTAATGGGGAGTCAACTACGTCGTTGACGACATGCACGTCCCGGCCAGGCCGGGCGCATGGCCGTCGTCGCGGATGATCAGAGAAGCAGATAAACACGGTCACGGCCAAGCGATTTGGCTTGCCGTAAATCTCTTTCCAAGACCGGGAGGTCGGGAAGAGGCATGGAACGTAGACGTTTGGACGCAGAGAGACGTCGTCGGAGACGGCGGCGTTCGTTGGGGAATCAACTAGGTCGTTGACGGCATGCACGTCCCAGCCAGGCCGGGCGTGTAGCGGTCGTCGCGGACGATCGGAGAAGCAGCAGGAGAGTGCCGCATCCGTGGTGTGAGTGATGTGCGATAGGGTGGCTTTCATCGTAGGAGATGGTCGAAAGGAGATACCCTATTCCAGTGAACGACGGGAGACGAGGTGACGTGTAGGAACCTCTGGAGGAAAATGAATGCAGAGTCCAACCACGTTCTCGCTTACATTGAGAGAGTGGGACATGCAAGCAGGCAGCTACAAGCAACTTAAAAACCTCCAGTGGAGATATTAATTGAGGACAATGTAATGATAAAATCATCAGGTTAATATGCCCTGCAAACAAAGAAACCAATTTTGCCCCCCCCCCCCCCCCCCCGAAAAATTAGCTTTCTAATTGATGTTTCGAAAATATACACTAACTGTAAAGTTTTGCAATTACAGTTTACCTTGTCACTTATGGTGGCGGGCACCACATGACCACCGGATTATGAGCTGGCTCCCTCGAAAAGTTTCGAAAACTTCGCACTGTCATAAAAAACCAACAGAAACTAGGTGTAAAATTCTTTTTGTTAAAGGTGGTGGTCCTTTAAAGGGGCCATTGTGAAGACACGAGGGTCTTGCTTTCGTCTTCGTAGATGAATTTCGTTTCTGTTGGTTAGTGTTTACGGGGGTTGGACGATAAATCTTGCAGCGACAATGAGTTACAGATGGTGTAGTCCATGGTCTTGGTCGTGTTCCTGGTGATGTAACTTGTGAAGACGGATGGCTTCTCCAGGATGCGTCATGAAGGAGTTTGACGATGGAGACTTGGCAATAGAAGGTCCGGGACGTTGGCAATGTCCATGGTTCTTGAGGTGTGACCCTGATGATGTTGTCAGCGCATTTTGATGTTAAGATTGCCGGGTTGCCCAGAATTGCCTTGAAGGAACTTGAGCCTTAAAGTGCTTGGGGGGGGGGGGGTGGCAAGCTACGCACCTGACAGTGACAGCAAGTCTCAGATGGTGTAGCTCAAGGACATGTCTTGTGACGTAAACAAATTTGCGTCCAGTGACGACAGCGGGGTAATCTAAAACATGCCGTGCAGAGAGTTACAGGGCCTGAAGTGATGTGGTGTGGAGCCTGTGATTTGGAAGTCACACATGGCACGTGAACCTAATTCTAGTGAATTTGAGCTGATGTCGTGAGCTTCGGAGTCGTCTCTGTTGATCGGATAGATACCTGTTGCGACCAAATGTGTGGAGGGAGCACCGAAATCAGTTCGAAGGGGAGAACGGGATGATTTCAATCTTGAAGTAGAATCAATCTCTTAGGTTACTCCAATATGATGCGTGGAGTGCGTCCTTGAAGGAGGAGGCATTCCAGTTCATCACCGAATGACTGAGAAAATGCTGGATTGGATTTGATGGTGCGTTGGGTATGAGTAACTTGAAAATAAACCCAAAGAGTTAGGTTGGCGGCAGCGTGGGGGGAAGCAGAAAGCTGAATAGAAGGATGAAAAGACTGAGAGGATCCATGCAGAAGGAGTGTGATGGATGGATGGATGTCTGGCTGTTTTAGATCTTGATGAATCCAGAAATACGGGAGTCTTCTGAAGGCTGGCAGTGAATGATGATAGTTGATAAAAGCTGCGATGGTGCCGAAGAAAATCAGACGGCCGGCTGGTCTTGAAGAGTTTCAAAATGACCAGCAGTGAAAGGTCAAAGTTTGAATGACATGTCGACGAAGTCAGTTTGGGACAGCAGACATGCGGCTTGCATTTGGTGCAATGTTGGCGGTCGATAACAGGAGTCGTTGATCGGCGACAGTGTTGGCGACTGGTGTCATGTTGATGAAAGGAAACACTCCGTTGTACAGTTGTTGTCGAGGTGGGGAATATGGGAGTGAGACAATGACGCTGGAGCTGTCGGAGGAAGGCTTTCAGTTCGAACCGAGGCCTTGAATCGGTGATTACGAAGAGGGCGATGGATTGACTTGAGCATATGGATATGCTGCTGGAGCCTGCAGGCGGAGACGAGTTACTCAAAGACTTCCCTTCGTTAGGGTCATCAGGTGGGATGAAGAGGCCAAGCTGCTGTCAGAAAAAGGATCTGGTGTCTTGGTCTTGTCGATAAAATCATGTCAAAGGGTTTCAGTTGGTCGAAAGATGGGTGGAGCGATGCGATCGTCTTAAGGCGTGCTGCGCAAGGCGTGCTGTCCGCAGACAGCCAATGACAAAGCACAAGAGTGGCAGTCTGAAGATTGCTAAAGTTCTTCGGCGAGGAACCGCAGGCAGCTTAGGATGAAGGTCCGAGAAAACTGCTGCAATGGTCGGAGAGGTGCAGCAGGCAGTGAAGGACGGAGGTTTTAAAAACTGCTGGTTTCGGCAGCGAGAGACTACTGGCAGCGAGAGGTGGCGACGGCAAAGCTGCGAGCAATGTCAGGCGAGAGGCAGTGGGCAATGAAGGATGAAGGTCCGACAGAGCTGTTACGATGGCTGGTGAGGAGGAGCAGCAGGCAGCGAAGGACGAAAGTCCGAAGGATCTGCGATGATGCTCGATGAAGGACAGCAGGTAGCGGTGGGCGAAGGTTAGTCTGGGTGGAAAGGAAGGTCGGTGAGGTCCGAAGGGACTGCGGCGATGGTCGGCGAGGGACAGCAGACAGCGATGGACGAAGATTAGTTGCCAGCGTATGATGGATGGTGAGAGACAGAAAGCAACGAAGGATGAAGGTTGAACAGCTGCAACGATGGCTGGTAGAAGACAGCAGACAGCGAAGGACGAAGGGACTGCGGTGATGGTTGGCGAGGGACAGCAGGTGGCGAAGGACGAAGGTTGGTTGGCTGGAAATGATGGTTGGCGAGGGACCGAAGGCAGTCAAGGTTAAGGGTTGACGAGTGAGGGACAGCAGCAGCAATGGACGAAGGCTAGTCGGCTACAAGCGAATGTCGGAGAGAGAAGAAGGCAGCGAAGGATGAAGATTAAAGAGCTGCAACGATAGCTGGAGAGAGGCGACGACGGGCAGCGAAGGAATGAAGGAGCTACGAAGATATTTGGAAAGGGATAGCAGGCAGCGATGAACGAAGTCGGGCTGCAGATGAAGGCGGATGAGGGACAGAAGACAGCGAAGGACGAAGGTTGAAGAGCAGCAACAATGGCTGGTGAGGGACAGAAGGCAGCGACGGATGAAGGTTGTGAGAGCTGCAAATGAAGGTCGGAGACACACAGAAGGCAACAAGGGATGAAGATTTTAGAGCTACAGCGATGGCTGGTGAGGGATAGCAGGCAGTGAAGAGCGACGGTCCGAGGGACAGCAGGCAGCGACGAACGGGCTGCAAATGAAGGCTGGTGAGGGACAGAAGGCAGCGATGGATGAAGGCAAAGCGAATGTCGAGACGGGTAAAGGCGGCAGACGAGCTGTAACGGCATTGTTGTTTTGCGTAGTGAACAGCCCAGTTGGGGTTAAAGCATGGATGAGGCAACAACTGGCAGAAGATGAACTGCAACTTCGTTGTTGTATTTGTCAGTGAAGGGAGTTTATTTGGATGAACCATCTTAAATCAGGAACGCTTCAAACTTGGTACTACAGTGGCCCTCTGTATCCAGGAGACCCACGAGCATCTCTAAGCTGCGGATGCCATTTAAAGATGAGTTGTTCTCCAAATCGACTGCTGACGAGGTATTTACTTGCAGGAAAAGCTGGTCCAATTTAAAAATGTCACATCGCTTACTTTGAAAATTCGAGTCCATGTTTACGTTTTGTACGCTTTGATTCCAAAGTAAAGGATATTTACCGTTCCAATATCCTTGCAAATTTTCGACAGTCAGGTTTTTCTGGTGTTGGAGGGGCTCAGAACGACTGTATTCATCGGGCTACCACATCACCGCTTACTTCGTCGTCGACGACGAAGTAAGCGGTGATGTGGTAGCATGATGAAGACAGTCGTTCTGAGCCCCTCCAACGCCATAAAAACCTGACTGTCGAAAATTTGCAAGGATATTGGAACAGTAAATACCCTTTACTTTGAAATCTAAGCGTACAAAACGTAAACACAAAAGCTGGTCCATGGCACCCCTTATGAATCTCCATTGGCCAGCTTTTCTGCAATCAAATACTTCGTCAGCACAAGATTTAGAGAACAACTCACCTTTAAATGGCATCCGCAGCTTAGAGATGATAGTGGGCCTACTGGTTACAGAGGGCCACAGAAGCGTCAAGTTTTAATCATTCCCACATACAAAATGTAGACTTCGTTGAAGACTGTAGTTCACACGTTTCTTGCTACCTGATGAAGATTGGGCTGAAAACTCCAAAATACCAGTATAACCTGGTTGATTTTGGTTTCTATTGCCATTTGAAAATATACATTACCTTTTTTAATTGCATTCTCTTTCTCAAATGCTGTTCAATATAGAGAATTTAAAAATGAGGCTGCCCATCCGAGTCGCTACTATAAAAACTCGAGCGGAGCCAAAGCGGCCACCTTTTCGAACCTCTTTAGTGCCCTCAATGGCGACAAGAGGGGAGGAGGGTGGGATCTAAAAAGGTAATGCATATTTTCAAATGGCAGTAGAAACCAAAATCAACCATGTTATACTGGTATTTTGGAGTTTCTAGTTGCCTTGAAAATATCATTACCTTTTTTTAATTGCAATCCACTGACTTTGTCAAGGCGGAGGGTGCCATTGACACAAGCTCCCTTGGGTAGCTATCGGTTCCCCACACTGAAAAGGAGAGTGTAACGGGAGTCACAGGACGCGTCGAGCCGCTACAAATGGGCCGATGCAATACAGACCGTCAGCCTGGTGGGACATGTCACGGAGGTAGTGAGAAGTGAAAACGGATGAGTGTTGCCAAGAGGCAGCTTCCGTAACGTCAGAAACCGGTATGTTGCTATGGAAAGCCCATGATGCCGAGATAGCACGGAGCTCGTGCGCCGTAACGCGGATGCCTTCGTTTGCGCAATTGATATCAAGCGCCTCATAGGCCTGGACGATTACCGTCTTCAGCCACGTGGCTATCATCCGTGTTATGTAACTCCGGTCTTAAGGTTAAATGGAAGGAACAGCTGGGATCGCTCGCCAGATGGGTTGCGACGCTTTAAGGTAAAAACGAATAGCCCGTACCGGGCAAAGGGAACGTTCATCATCATCCCCCAGGATCTTAGAGAGAGAAGGGATGATGAAAGGATGAGTACGTTCCTCTGGTTTCTAGGTTTTAGCTCGAAATGATGATTGTGGGGTAAGCGTGACACCTTCGTAGTCCGTGAGGAAGAAACAGTCAGATTCCTTTGCAGAGAGGGTTTGTAACTCACTACATCGTAGGCAAGCGGCAAAGGCAACGAGGATCACAGTTTTTCTTGTCAAGTGGCTGAGACGGGCGGAACCGAGAAGCTCGTAAGGAGCGGACAGGAGCGCGTTAAGAACAATGGACAGATCCCAATCCGGGAACTGTCGCTTGATCCGCGGCCTGTCGAGGCGAAAGGAATGGATGAGGGAAAAAATGCGATAGTCATTGTGGAGGTTTCCATGATCCGTGGCTCGGAATACTGCATTCAAGGCGATCGATATACTAAGATAGTAGAATCACGCAAGCCACTGTTGAAGAGAGACTTGAGGTACCGGAAGAAATCCTCTATAGGGGAACGGATCGGATCGACTTGTTGTGCAAGACACCAATGAAACCATCGTTTCTAGTGGCTGTCGTAGATTTTATTCGTAGAGCAACGGACGGCCCAGGAGGCGATGCGGATGGCTTCATCTTCAAATATGCCAGTTGCTCTGAGCAGTTGGACGATAGTAGCCACCCGTTAAGGCGTAGTGCCTTGACGTTCGGGTGGCGGATCGTGCCGTTGGATTGAGTGCGTAGATTCAGACCGAGCGGTAGAAGCCTGGGATCGTCTACGAGGAGGTTCAGTAACGCAGGGAACCATACCGCTGCGGGCCAATGCGAGGCTATTAGGAGGAACCATCCCTGACATGACGCGATTTTGCGTAGCACTATCGGCAGGAGACGGGGCGGAGGGAAGGCATAAGCGTGTAGCAGGTTCCAATCCAGTGTTAGGGCATCCACCGCCCAGGCCCGCGGATCGGGAAATGGATTGACAAACAGGGGAAGTCTAGCATTGAACCGAGTAGCAAACAGGTCGACCATTGGTCGTCCCCATAGTGCGAACAGGCAGAACTGAGCAAATGTTGGGATCCAGGGACCATTCGCCGGTCGGCGGGTTCAGTCGAGACAGGGAATCGGCAATCACGTTCCGGGAGCCCGGAATATGAAGAGGGAGAAGTTCTACCTTGAGACGGATGCACAGCTGGAAGATGTCTGATGTTATCTGATGAAGGGATAGGGATCGTGTCCCCCCCCCCTCCTTTCTTTAGGTAAGCAACAGCAGTGGTATTGTCGATGTGTACCAGGACGATGTGGCCCGAAACATGGTCCTAAAAGTGCTGAAGACTGAGGAGGACCGCCCGAAGTTCTAAGTGGTTGATGTGTTCCTGGGGTGGAGACGGCCACGGCTTTGACACGGTGAGATTGCCTATATGCGCTCCCCAACCTGTGAGGGAAGCATCCGTAAACAGGTTTAAGTGAAGAATCGGTTCGTGAAGAGGAACCGAGACAGTGAGGTTCAGTACATTCGTCCACCACTGAAAGGGTTGGAACAGTTGCGACGGCTGCAAGAGTGCTAGACGGGGATCGCCCCAGCGATCCATTCGGTAGTGGTGCAGAGGGCGAGCCATCCAGCGACCGTAAGGGACCAGGTCCGCAAATGAGTCGATTGTCCCGATTACTGAAGCAAGGTCGCTGAATGTATGGCGTGGTAGATAAAGGAACAGATATTACATGTTTGGAGATGCGTTCCGGGGAAGGCATGACCGTAGCGTGAACCAGGTCGAAAAGGACGCCAAGGAACACAAAGGATTGTGCTGGATGTAGACGGCACTTGGGTAGGATGATTCCCAGACTCAGAAAATGAGAGACACGGCGGATCGCAGGTTTTGTAGAACCATTGTAGCATCAGGATGAGGCAGGAGGCAGTCGTCTAGAAAGGCATGAATCCGTATGCCTAGTTGATGTAGGTGGGCCAGGACCGGACGTAGCACCATGGTGAAGACACGAGGAGCCGCGTTGAGTCTGAATGGCAGACTGCAAAATTCGTAGATTCTTCCATCGTGAATAAATCGAAATAGGTGGCGGACAGAGGCATGAAGCGGAGGAATGTATAGGTATGCGTCTGCCAGGTCAAGTGATGTCCAATTCCCCGGACGCAGAGAATCACGGATTGAGGAGACCGTTTCCATTTGGAAATGATGGTTGACGATGAACTTGTTAAGAGGTTTCAAGTTGAAAATAAGTCGAGTGCCACCCGATGTCTTCGGGCAAAGGAAAATGCTGCTGTAAAATACGAGGGAAAAGGGCGGATGCAGAATGCGGATTGCCTGTTTGTGGAGGAGAGCACTAATCTCCTGTTGCAGTGCGGATGGGCCGGATCTGTCCCAATCCCATGGGGAAAACGAAGAGGTGGAGGAACCAGGAACGTCGGCTTGAAGCCCTGGGTAATGATTGAAAGAACTGTAGGATCGTGAGTAATTGTTTGCCAAGCCGGCAGGAAGGAACGTAACCGTCCCCCCACGACCTGTGGGGGCGGAAGAATGTCAGTAAAAGTCCCTATGTCGGGATCAGGACCGGGAAGAGGCACGTTGTCGTTTATCAGGAGTTGAGGCTCGATCCTCGGCCTTGGAAACGGGTACGAAAGGGCGATGAAGAACGCGACGGATAGGGCGGAACGGGTTCCGTCGGCTTCTGAGTGGACCAGTTGTCGCCAGGCAGATCGGGGCATGTGGTAGTAGAGGAACGTTGTGGCTTGAACAGTCAATTTTTTACAGGTCGAGGCTTCTTAGAGACATCGAGATGAGGGGCAACCTTGGGAATAAGCCCCCGAAAGAGCGATTCCGTCTCATGGATCGGTTGGTTCCGAAGGAGATGGCGGGTGGAATCGTGAAGATTCGCGGTCGTGTTGAGTGCGATTTCGCGCAGGAGAAGAGTTGAGTTAAACAAAGCCCTGGTGAACCAATTCATAACATGGTACGTCGCGAAACAGCTCTTGCGGAATACCTTATGGATAAGGAACGCCAACTGCTTCGTATCTTGAAGAGGCGGATCGGCATGAAGACGCTCGTATAATGTATTAGCCGCGGTGCTGAGGACATCAGCCTGTGATGCCGCCCTCAGTCCTAGACGTAGGATGCGATCGTTGTCTCGTAGCACATAGACCGGGACTGCAGCTCTTCTTGGCAGGAACAACGCGGAAGCGAAGTCCAGCTTGGTGTCCGCGGTAAGGAACTCAGATTGTGGATACGTGTCGAAATTACGTGGGTTCGCCGTCCCTTCACCAATAGGACGAAAGAAATAGTTTTCCCGTCCGGGACGTGGTGGAGGAGGTTCCTTATCCAGCTCCAGAGGGGAACCGTTACCTAAGAGAATGCCACCATTTCGTAAGAGTGTTGTGAGTAGAGTGGTAGATTGGCCGAGTAACGGCTGCTGATACGGGAGTTGATCACGCAGACCGAAGCCAAATTCTGTTGCCAGACCTCGATTCTTATTGGCCGCAGAAGGTTTATAAAGGCAGCAGTCCGGGACAATTTTTTCTACCGTCTTGAGTATATCGGGGAGGGGAATGTCAGTCGGATCAGATCTTTTTAAGACTACTGGTTTTAATTGAAGGACAAGCTAGTAGAAACATTCGGATGGGTCCAGTCGGAGTTTTAATAGAGATTTAAAACAAGTGTATATACTCAAAAATTTGTGTCGGGTGATTGCCGATGTCGAATTAGTTCGGACTAATGGCAGTGTTTTGGGGGCAAAAGATTATTAATAAAATATAAAAAGGATAAATAAACTAGCTCAGTGAATGCTATAACGCATTTAAGTTAAGTTGGATTTATAACTTTAAAGTTAAAAGACAGGTAACGATCGTGGTGGAAATTTTTCATAGACGTTGCAGCTGTTCAACATATCAAAATATCACACAGTAAAAGTTGTCTGTATCCACATGTATGTGAGGTTGAGTACCATAAATGGAAGCCCCTCCTAAATCACAACTAAGCTAGTGTCTTTGGGCTTTTTACCCTAAAATAAAAGCAATAGAAATCGAAATACAAGTGACAAGTTACAATAATGGCGGCCATGCCCATGATGAAGGAGCGCTGCGGTAGTTTTGCAGTCGTTTTCAAATGACGATTGTAAGACTTCAGGATAGAATTTTGAAGATTGGGCATCCCGAAGACTTAGATAATCTGTCTGGCTATTAAATGGTTCCAAGATGGGCCGTTTCTGTCCATTATTAAAAATTCGGGGAAGGTTTTAAGACCGAGGTCTTTTTGAGGTTTGAAGTGCTCAAGAAAAAAAATTGTTCGTTGTAAAAAAGAAGTTTTTTTTTTCGGCGGCCTGCGTTTACAATGACTTGACAAGAGCCGAGAAGCAGAAGTTATCAATGAGGAATCGCAAAATGTCTGGAACAGGGGGACTGAGTGGATTAACCTGTTGAGGGAGACACCAACAAAACCATCGGTGCCGTGGCTGTCGTATATTCTGTTGGTAGAGGCCCGGACGGCTTTAGAGGCAATGCGAGTGGCCTGTTCTGGAGAAATTCCTGTTGCTTCGAGTAATCAGACGATAGTAGCCACCCGTGTAACCGCAGCGTCTGCGTGCGGTGGTGAAGGACGGTTCCCTTCCGCTGTGAGAGAAGGTCGGATTTGTCTGGAAGGCACCGTGGAGAGTTTACAAGGAGATGAAGCAGCAGTGGGAACCATGCGGCTGACCCCCAATTGGGAGCAATGAGTAGGAAGCAACCCGGTGATTGACGAATCTTGTGGAGGAACAACGGGAGAAGCTTCAGTGGGGAAAATAGGTATCCGAAGAGATGATCCCAACACAGTGTGAGGGCATCCACTGCCCAAGCTGAGTCGTCCGGATTCGGGCTGACGAACCAGGGAAGTCTGGCATTGAACCTTGTGGCGAAGAGGTCCACCATCGGACGGCCCCATAGCTGAAAGAGCGTTTCGCAAATGGCTGTCTTTAGTGTCCATTTTCCCGATGGAGGAGAGCGCCTGGACAGGAGTCCACGATCACATTGTGGTCGCCAGGGATGTGTAAGGAGAGGAGAACTGTCTGAAGCTAAATGCACAGTTGAAAAAAGCCCGATGTTACCTGGTGAAGGGACCGAGACTTGGTGCCTCCCCTTCTGGAGATAGGCAACTGCAGTGGTGTTGTCGATGTGTACCTGAACTACTTTCCCCATGACAAGTTGTCGAAAATGTTGGCGACCGAGGAAAACTGCTGGTAGTTCGAGATTGTTGATGGGCTTGTCGGTTCCAGAGGCGACCTGCCTGGCTGCTGATGTGTGTCCCCCCCCCTCCCCCCACCGTGTAAGGCAGCGTCGGTGAAGAGATGTAGCTGTGGGAGTGGTTCGTGCAGCGGAACTGTCTGTGTCAAGTGGAGCACGTCCATCCACCAAAGCAGGGTGTCGAAAGGAAAGGCTCGGGTGAGACAGCGCTTTATCAATCTGTTGGGAGCCCCCAACTGGTCTGACCATGTGTCGATGCGGGAATGATGAAGGGGACGCACCATCCAACGTCCATACGGGACGAGGAGTGTCAGAGAGCCAAGGGAACTGATAAGGGAATCAAGGTCCTTTGACGAGTATGCCGGTAACCGTAGGAAATTGTGAATTTTGGCTTGTGTTGGTTGTGTTGAGTGGTTGTGTTGAGTGTTGGTGTACGCATAACCTAGCTATAGTTGGTTCTTCCCAGCAAAGAATTTATTTGTATTACAGTATTCATATCGTTGGTTAAAATATCATTTGAAACTAAAATGAAAGTAAATATACTATCCCCCAGTTCAGGAAAGAGCGCGATGGAGAAGCCTGGTCGGCAATTATGCACTATGTTTGCCTGGTGAATGAAACATCCGGCTTATCGAGCGCTTTAGCCTGGTGGGGAGCTAACTTCCGGTTTAGGATGGAGCAAACGCTCACTCGCGTTCTGGGGTCGATGCAGGCAGCATGGGCTGCAAGCTGCAGTCATGTTGTAAAGCCATAGTCATGTTTGTTTTAACCCTTTAAGGACTGCATTTGCGCTACGGTCTCGTAACGGACTTATAGAAAAAAATTCATAGCTTCTCACCTACTTGAAGTAAGGGAATGAAACCTGTGTCATTTTTTTCCCTTAATGATCTGGCCTTCATATCCCATTTTTAGTATTACTGTAATTGGTTGGAAGTTTTAGATCTGACCTGTAGAAGAGCTACAAACCATTATTAAACAGCGGGCGCATTTGGGCGCACCCGTCCTTAAAGGGTTAAGTCATGTGGTCAAGTGTTTGTAACTTAGAAACTCTCAAAATGTCGCTGTTAAATAAACAGTTGTACTTTAAGTATTCTTCTGGCCCTTCTTTGAAACAACAGTAATTTGTAGGACTAGGAATTCGCTGGAGTAACGCGGAAATTTTCCTGCAGTGGTAGCAGACGTGCGTGGTTTTGTGAAACGGACGTTTGTGCGACGTGCATATTATTTTGCCGATAGTGTTGTCGTTCATTTCAAGAAGGAGTCTTCCAGAATTCCGGTATGGTACTAACATTAACATTTTGGTGGGACCATTTTAACGAGGGACAAGTTTTGTTCAGTTTTCCGTCGTAGCGAAAACCCCCGTTATAACAAACTGGTTAGGCCTATCGTAACAAACGCTAGTCGTCCAGTCGTAGCGTTGGTTTTTGTGCTCGCAGCATTGAACTATTTTACTAACGGTGCTTCAAATAGAACTCGTTATGTTGTGTATTTTGTTAGTAGCAAAACCAAAACTTAAAATTAAATTAAACCAGTGACAAGAAACCACGTGGATTTTGAGAACCCCCGCCATAACGACATCGACAGCGTTAGTCTGTCGCAGAGCTCAAATGCTTTCGACAAATGCAGGAAATATTCCAGTGCACTCATTAGTCATAGCAAAGTAATATATTTATGTAATATATTAGAACTAAATATATTTATACATATTTACGGAATATATATTTATTTGTGGTATTAGACATTGAGACAAATGAAGGCAGCTCTGTGGTGCGTCATGTGTAGCGTAATTTTGTTCGCAAATATGACGAGTGACGGGGGCTCAATTGCCATTCCAAAATTAACTGAACAATTATGAATCTTGGAAAACAATTGTCGTTTTCTACTCCAAGAAAAGGGGTTATGGTCGTTTGTGGACCAAACTGAACCGGCGTTATCTGCTTCAGCCTCAGCAAAGGAAGACAGATACAATCATCGCAAGAGTAGGGCCATGGTGATAATATGCCTTAATGTTGAAACACGAATGCAGGATGTCATAGGAAACTTATCTGATGCATATGAAGCGTGGAAAAAACTCAAAACTATTTTTGAACCAGTGTCTAGGGCTCGTGAGGCTAGACTTAGAAGTGAATTCTTTGCTTTACAATTAGAACAGAATGAGCCCATGGCATTATTTTTGGCTAGAGTTGACAAAAAGGCAGCTGAATTAGCTGATATTAAGGCACCACGTACAGATACAGAAATTGCATTCCAATATTTAGGAAAATTGCCCGAAGAATACGAGTACACTGTCCAACAGATCTATCACTGGAAAGATGCAGATTTCATTCCTTCAAAGGTTAGGGAGCAACTTCTAGCAGAATACTCTAGATTAAAAATGAAGCAGCCTACTGCAACTGCATCAAATGTGATGGCTTCAGATGATCCCGAGTTCGCGAAAGCATTCGCTATGTTTCAAAAAGTGTATAAACGTGCACCATCTCGTGAACAACAAGTAGGCTTACAATTTCGTCAAGGTGGAAACTCCACTCGTGCGTGCTTCAATTGTGGTGAAAAATCACATATGGTTAGGGCCTGCCCTCATCTAACATCTCAAGCAAACGAGAAAACCCCAAGTAGCAGTAGAGGCAACCCTCGACGTGGTAGAAGTAGGGGAAGAAATAGAGGAGGTCCATCCAGCACTAACGACCGGGCCGGCAGTTTCTATGTTGGTATTGATGAGCAGATCAATTCTTCAGCAGTGTGTGTGGAAGATGCAGATTTTACCCCCAGTGCGCAGATTCTTGGAAAAGTAACACAAGGTGATCCCAATTGGTACCTGGATTCCGGTGCTACGCACCACATATGTACAAATAGAGATTGGTTTATTTCACTTAGATAAGCAAGATAAGCAAGTTTGCCTTGGTGAAGGCGCATCAAAAATTGTTGGTATCGGGCAAGTAACCATTCAAGTAAAAGTCGGTGATGTTACATGTACGATTGACTTACAAAATGTTTTGTATATTCCAACCTTTTGCAAAAATCTCATAAGCGTTGGTTGCATCGATAAGTCTCTTTATCACATTGACATTTTTCAGGGACATATGAGTGTGTATTTACATAATGCAAATGAATGCCTACTGTATGGCAAGCGAATCGCAAACAAGTTGTATTGCGTATGCAATGTTGTGTCTCATAAGGTCAAACCAAAACATGTGAATGGAGCTGTACAACTGACTCGAGTAAGAGTTCCTTTGGATTAACTAAGAATCAAAAGGGGGACTTTAAACGACGTAGTGAAGTCGATAAGATTAGAGTAGATGATAAAGTTAAACTCAATAAGTCAGTTTCAGTGGAAACCTGGCACTCGAGGTTCGGTCATCAGCATAATTTGGGCCTGATAAATTTACAAAACTCCAAGGTTGTACATGGAATACAAGTGGGAGTGAAGCCTAAATCTCCTCAGTGTGAGGTATGCAAGGTAACCAAATCGATTAGGGCTAGTTTTAAGGGTATTGATGCTATACAGAGTAAGAAGCCCCTCGAGCTCCTTCACATGGATGTTTGGAGACCAAGTCGCACGGTATCCTTGGGTAATTGTAGATATGTGCTTACTATAATTGATGATTATACTCGTTATGCATGGGTGTTTCCGATCGCTAAGAAAAGCGACGTATTTCAAACTTTTGTTGACTTTCGTGCAAGAAATGAAAGACAATTCAACCTCAAAATTGTAAATGTCCGCATGGACCGAGGTATGGAATTTTGTTCAGGTGAATTTTGTGATTATCTACGCAAGTTGGGTATAAGATACCAGCGAACCAATGCCTACTCACCAGCTATGAATGGAATCGCTGAGCGATTTAACCGCACGTTGATAGAAGGGGTACGTGCAATACTTCACGAGACGTCTCTGTCACGCAATCTTTCGGCAGAATTTGTATGGACATTCACCTACCTAAAGAATAGGTACCCGCACTCAAAATTAGGCTTTAAGGTCACTTATACTTTATTGTTTGATCGAGGTGTATCAGTCAGACATTTACGGAGACCTGGTGCAATGCGTTATGTACACTTCAATAAGCCGGGAAAGGATAAACTTGACGTTAAAGCATGGGAGGGGGTATTCATTGGCTATGCAGTTGACACGGTAGGATATAGAGTGTGGAATCCCCAAACTAACATGATTGTTGAAACTAAACATGTAAAAGTAGATGAGGATAAGTTATGGGGAAAGGAGAAAAGGTCCTTGCAGTATAGGCCTAAGAGTGTTCTTAAACCCAGTGAGAGTGCAACTAAATTTAACTATGAAAAGGGAATTAGTTCTGGTATAGAGTCAGAATCAGATGGTAATTCTAGTGTAGAATCAGAAGCATAAGATAAGACTGAGGGCCCAGTAACCATTGAAGAAGTTCCTCCACAGCCAATCATTCGTAGTAATAGTGTAGGCTCATCCCCCAAATTGGCTCCTTTAGATTATAAGAATTGGAGAAGGGAAGAAGTAGTCCGTAAGACGGGGCAAAGGGTAGGTAGGATAGATGTGTACTATCGCACCCCAGATGGAATTACATTCCGCAGTGTTAATGATATCAAAAAGTATTGTGTAGAACAGGGATGTCAGTTTGAACCAGTGTTCGATTTTAGGGGTAGACGGACACCTGATCCCGAAAATGTATCCACTAGTGAAAGGGATAGTCCTGTTGATTTCAGTGATGCAGAGGCTTACATGTGTATTGTTGAGCCAAGTAACTATGAGGAAGCCATTTCCTCTCCTCAAAAGTGTGAATGGAAAAGGTCCATGGAAGACGAAATTGCGTCTTTTAAGAAAAGAGGGTATACAAAGAGGTTAATGTAACTAATGATATGAAAGTACTGGGATGTAAGTGGATTTACAAGGTAAAACAAAATACCGACGGAAGCGTTAAGCGTTTCCGCTCCCGACTAGTAGCTCAGGGGTTTTGTCAAGCAAGCGGTGTTGATTTTGACTTATTCAGCCCAGTTGTAAATTTTGTTTTGGTTAGATTCTTTTATGTATTATTAGTATCCATTATGAAGTGAACAAATGTTCATTTGGATATCAAGTGTGCGTACCTTTATGGTACATTAGATTGCAAAACCTTCATGGAAATCAATAAAGGATTCAAAACTGTATTTAACCATGGTAAGATGTGGCTATTGCAAAAAGCCGTATATGGTCTTCACCAAAGTGGGAGACTATGTTGGGAAGAACTTGAAAAGACATTAGTGATGATAGGATTTTCTAAGTTCTTGGGACTTAACTGTGTTTATTATTTTGGTTTAGATGCAGTTTTATTATTTTATGTGGATGATTTGCTTTTGTTTGCCAGAAACGAAACTATTAGAGCAAATATAGTAACGTTGCTTAAATCCAAATTCGAACTCACGTCTTTAGGAGAAGTAAAAAACCTATTAGGTGTTGAATTCCTAAAAGTTGATGGCAAGACAGTAATTCATCAACAGTCTTACATTTCTAAACTCGCAAAGAGGTATGATGTCGATGAAACGTGTAAGGTACGTGTACCAGTACTGGCTGGTACTTGTGTTCAAAAGAAGCGAGACGAAAATGAGACAAGTGTAAATTTCCCATACAGTTCATTTGTAGGAAGTTTGTTGTATGTAGCTTCTAGAACAAGGCCTGATATTCCGTTGAGTGTTATAATATTATCCCAATATAACAATGCCTTTACGCCCATTCATATTCGCTTGTTGTTGAACGTATTGCGATACTTAGTCAGTACGAAACATTATGCTATCGATCGTTCAAGTGTCACAGGATCTGAATTGTATGCATATGTGGATGCATCTTGGGCATCCGATAGAGACGACCGGCGTAGTTTCGGTGGGCACATTGTATTCTTGAGTAGTGTACCTATTTTGTGGGGCTGTAAGAAGCAGAGTATGGTGTACCTCAGTACAATGGAGGCAGAATTCATTGCAATGATTCCGGCTGTAAAAGAATTGCATGGGCTGCAAGCTGCAGTCATGTTGTAAAGCCATAGTCATGTTTGTTTTAAGTCATGTGGTCAAGTGTTTGTAACTTTGAAACTCTCAAAATGTCGCTGTTAAATAAACAGTTGAACTTTAAGTATTCTTCTGGCCCTTCTTTGAAACAACAGTAATTTGTAGGACTAGGAATTCGCTGGAGTAACGCGGAAATTTTCCTACAGTTCGAGATTGTTGATGGGCTTGTCGGTTCCGGAGGCTACCTGCCTGGCTGCTGATGTGTGTCCCCCCCCTCCCCCCACCGTGTAAGGCAGCGTCGGTGAAGAGATGTAGCTGTGGGAGTGGTTCGTGCAGCGGAACTGTCTGTGTCAAGTGGAGCACGTCCATCCACCAAAGCAGGATGTCGAAAGAAAAGGCTCGGGTGAGAGAGGGCTTTATCAATCTGTTGGGAGCCCCCAACTGGTCTGACCATGTGTCGATGCGGGAATGATGAAGGGGACGCACCATCCAACGTCCATACGGGACGAGGAGTGTCAGGGAGCCAAGGGAACTGATAAGGGAATCAAGGTCCTTTGACGAGTATGCCGGTAACCGTAGGAAATTGTGAATTTTGGCTTGAACGGATGCTATCCTGTCTTCTGGAGACGGCATGACAGCGGACCAAGACAAGTCGAAGAGGACACCGAGGAAAACTAACGTTTGGGAGGGGGCCAACCGGGATTTGGTGCGGTTGATACTGAACCCTAGGCGATGTAAAAGACATAGACTGAAATCTCTGTTGCGGAGTAACTGAAGGGGGTTATGATGAGGGAGATACCAGTCGTCGAGATAAGCGTTTGCTCGAACCTGGTGTTGATGTAAGAGGGCCAGAACAGGTTTGAGAACTGAGGTAAATACGCGTGGAGCCGCATTGAAACCGAAAGGGAGACAACGGAACTCGTATACCATGTTGTCGTAGATAAACCGGAAGAGGTACCGGACAGAGAGATGAACAGGGATGTGAAGATATGCAGACTCAAGATCTAGAAATCCGTCGTTGGGAGGAGGGTCGAGTGAATGGCCTCTACTGTTTCCATTTGAAAATAAGGATTGAGATAAAACGATTTCGGGGTCAAAGATTGAAAATGAGGCATAAGTCACATATTTTCTTGGGACAAAGAAAAATGTGGCTGTAAAAGCCCAGTCAGTCCGGATTGGGAGCGACCTGTGTCGCACTTTTTGCTAGTAGACCAGAGGTTTCTGACAAGAGAAGGTCTGAAGGAGGAGTCGCCGAGACCCATGGGGAAGACTGAAACGGCGGTGGAACCAAGAATTTTGCACAGAAGCCGTCGGTTAAAATGGAAAGCACTGCAGGGTTTGAGGTGATGTCCTTCGAAACGTGGGCGTAAAAACGCAGACGACCCTCTACCAGATAGGGGAGGGAGTAATTGTCAATGATTAGGGCGAGAGCGTTGTTGGGCGCTGGGACGCCGGTTGTTGAGCGTTGGACGCCGGTCTAGTGTTGCGCTACGGCCGTAGGGGCGCCACGTCCCGTGGCCGTAACTGGAAAAGGCGGTTGTTCTGGGCGGAGCGGAGTGAGTTGTCTATTCTCGCGATGAGTAGGAGGTTGACAGACACATGTATCGGCTGGGCACTGTGTGGATAGTTACTGGGTGGACGAGGATGACGGGATAGTATTTAATGAGGTTTCGGTTTGCAGGTAATGTCCAAATGCTGGGCCAACTTCGAGATAAAGCCGCAAAAAAGCGTATCTGACATATGGAGAGGTTGATTCATAAGATGACAGGAGTCGTGAAGGTTGGGGGCCGTGTTGAGGACCACATCCCGTACAAGCAGAGTTGAATTAAAAAGGGCTCTATTGAACCGGTTCATGGAATCGTATGTGGCAAAGCAAGCTTTGTGGAACACCTGGCTAATAAGGGAGGCTATCTCTTGTCTGGTCAGGAGAAGGATCCGCAGCAAGCTTTTGGTAAAGGGCATTGGTGGCCGTATTGAGAACGTCGATCGAGACGGAGGAGTCGGTCATTGTCACGAAGAAACAATGAGGGAACCGAGACTCGATGGAGAAGAAACAGAGAGGTACCGAAGTCCATTCTGAGGTCGGCCGTGAGAAACTTGGATTGAGGGTATGTGTCAAAGTTCCTAGGGTTGACCGTGCCTTTCCCCATAGGTCGGAAGAATGAAGTTTCCCAGCCTGGTAGGGGCAGTGGAGGATCCGCATCCAGTTCCAAGGGGCAACCGTTGCCAAGTAGTACGCCTCTGGTGTGTAGGAGAGTAGTCAGCAATGTAGTGGACTGGCCAAGAACCGGCTGCTGGCGAGGAAGGCGGTCCCAAAGACTGAACCCAAAACCTGTAGATAGGATACGGTTCTTGCTTTGTTCAAAAACCTGAGGGGATGGTTTATACAAAAACAGTCTGGTATAATGTCTTCCACGGTTTTCAAAAGGTCTGGAAGTGGAATCTCGGAAAGATCCATATCCCCGGGGAAGGGTGGATCAAAATATGCATGACGGGTCTGCTGAAGTAACCAAGGGAACCAGCATGCTGGCAACAGATGCCGAATCGTCGGAACCGTAAAGGTCGCAATGCGAGGTTCGGAAATCAGGAGGAACATAGGAATAGCAAGTGGCCTGGTCGAGTATGAGGAATCGGCATCGTCATTAGAAATACACTGTCCCTTGACAGTGGAGGCGACCCGTGCATCGGTAGGGTCACGTGCCACTGGTTCCTTGTGCTTGAAGGAACGGAGAGCGGAGTTCACAAGAGCGTGTACACGTTCCTTGGAAAGGGAACCATCCTAGCGAGTGGTTACCGGAATAGATTGGGAACCGTTGGATCGTGGAAAGGAGTGCGAAGTCCACTGGAACGTCTGGTGACTGTCGATGGGCGTTTTTGGCCGCCACGTGCCGATTCTTAACCTGAAGCTTAAGATGGGCATAATGTTCTTCTGCAGAAAAAAATTCCTGTCGCAGCGTTCGCAAATCCGGAACTGGTAGCGGTTGTCCGCACTGAATCGGTGACACGGTTCCTGATTCTTGACTGGGACCGGGAATGGAAGGAACCGAAACTGTCGGCTCCCGAAGCGGCACCATAGGGTGCAGGGAACCAGTCACCAGTGACCGTGGGGAGGCGGTAGCTAAAATCGAGCCCCCAGGCAGAACTGAATCGGCTTGCGGAAAATCCAAAGGAAGTGTAAGAACACGGACCAGCGTTTCCCGAGGGGTGCCTTTAGCAAGCGGCATCGTAAAGGGGAACCATGGGCCAGGTAACCGTGGAATACGCACAGCATGTTCGACGTGGCTGGCCATAGAAAAGAAAAGATGGAATAGCGTCCGTCAACTCAACTTATACACCAAGGAGGCTGCGTAGAACCCATGCGCAGAGAGCAGCGACACTGGCAGGGCTCCAAAACTTCTTTCTCTAGTCCTAACAGCATTGCAGAAGTAGAATGCTAATAAATTAGGTGATGTATATTGTCATGGCACATAGAAACACAGTTTTCAGTGACCACTTTTTAATTTCCTGATTTTTCCCCGATGTTGGCATGATTACTAAGCGTATGCGTCAATCGCTACATTGTTTGTGTGCAGGCGCTATAGTTTGTAAGCTGTTAGCAGCTATTGTTGTAGTCTCTTGAAGGCATCCATGTGGCTTATATCGGTCAACGGGTAAAATGTGGGTAAGTCTACTATGACTATGGCAGGCTTTGAATAAAATCCTGTTACGAAGTAGTTACCGAGTCGTTTTGATTCAAGGGATCATGGAATTCCCCTTTAATCGTCAGCCAACCTTCCCTGAATTTCCAGGTTGGTAGGAATCCTACCATACGAACCCCGAGCATACCAATCAGATGCCAAGGTGCCAGGAACCCTTAAACACGCGAGTACAAATGGATAAGATAAGCATGCCTAGAACAGGGATTGTTCGTCATACTCAATTACGTAACTGTGGTATTGAAGAAAAGCCAAAACTTCATTTGTTCTGCATATTTACCTGGCAAAGCTCCACTTTTTGTTCGCATTTACTGCGTCGTTTCAGTTGTACAGCAAATTGCTTGTTGCGAGTTTCAAGTTCCTAAAAGAAAAATAAAGAAATAAAGACAACTCAAAGCTGTAAAGTTGTTTGGCCAAGCTCAAACCATTTAACTTTCAAGTTAAAAACTATAAAGGATTTCTTTAAGGAAAAATTCACACACTCACTACAGTTGGTCCCAGGATCGAATACTTCTCTTCCAGTTTATCACCAGATTTCTTGCAAATTGTCATGAGTAGTTATTTATTACCAGCTAGTTGCCATCTGCTACCAGCTGCTCCTTATTTATTACCATCTAGTTGCCTTCTGCAACCAGCTGCAAGATATTGACTACCAGATAGTTGCCTACTGTAACCAGCTATGTTAAATTACTAGTAAATGCTAGAAAGCAACTAGCTGGTAGTAAATAAGGCTGCGAAAAAAATAACTTTTCTCATTAGCGCCCGCGTCAAGAATTACGGGCCGCGTCACTCCTCTTTATTGTTTTAAAGAAATAAATAAAAATAAAAGATTGCGCGTGCATCAATTAGCAAAAACACGAAATTTTAACACAGATTAAAATTAGTTTTTTACTATCCTAAAATACTTACCTTCAGTATGTGCTAAATCGCTTCGATTTTGCTTTATTTGCCCGAATTTTAAACCCCTTTATCGTTTAAAATACAATGAGAGTTTAGAGAGTCTGCCGCCAGCAATCGCTGGAGGTGCGGCTGATATCAAATGATATCGTAGCCGTCCTCATCATTCTGTTTTGACCGCTGATTCTCCCAGAATCTGCGGGTTCAGAGAAAGTGGGGAGGATGGATGGGTTCTACTGAAGGTAAGCATTTTAGGATAGTAAACCAAAAATTTGCCGGCTCAAAATTGTTTCTTTTGCCTATGAAAACATACACAGCCTGTCAATTTTTGCATTCGTCCTCGCAATGCTGCATTTCCCTGGAGGTTTTACGGTTGCTTGTAGCCGCCAGTTGCGTAACTGGACTGTGCATGCGTGAGCACAGCCCAGTTACGCAACTGGCGGCTACAAGCAACCGTAAAACCTCAAGAGTGACTCAAGAGGGCAGGTGACTAGGACGGATTTGGTTATATATGTTTTCCTTAGGCAAAAGAAACAATTTTCAGTCGGCCTGATCAGAGGGGCCGGCAAAATTAGCTTTCTTGTTGCCAGTGGGAAAACACTACATAAAACCTGTAAATTTTTGCATTAACACGTAGATCGCGTCAAAAGTACGGTGGCGGGCACCCTAGGGTTACGAGTAAGCTTTCCCCCCAAATAAATTCGCAAACCTCGCACTTTCTACAGAAAATAGTCGAATTTGGTTCTCTTTTGGTAATGTGGTGCCCTTTGTTTAAAGATGAGTCTTGCTTCTGTCTCGAGGGTCTTGCTTCTGTCTTGATGGTAGGCTAGCTTCTGTTTTCTAGTGCTCCGGGGAGGAGGGAGGGTGGCTGATACATCTGACTGCTGCGATGGGGCCCAGATAATGTAATCCATTGGCTTGCTTCGTCATCTCCCTGAAGTGGTGTAAGGTGAAGACGCAAGTACTTTGCCATGATGCTGCTGACAGGATGTGCAGAACCGGGATGGAGTTGTTGTGTACCAATGATGTGGAGATTGCCCTCAATTTGTGTGCGGTTACTCTGATGTTTTGATCTTCGCATGCACTTTGGATGGTTTCTGTTATCTACTGTGCGATGGTGCCTGCTGACGTTTTACTGAAGCCCTGTTGAAGGGTTTTGGCTCGTTTTCCCTTTCGATGAGATGTTGTCAGGGCCAAAGGTTGTGTTCATGGTTGAGCCTGTTGGTTCTTGCTCTGTTTGTTCCAGCAGTGTCACCATGTGTGGTGCGGTACTGCGGCGTCGTAGGAGTGGAACTTGGGGTTTTGACTGCTCGTGGTGAGAATTGCTTTTGGCGTTTAGTGTTTGCATGTTGTTGGACGGTTGCGAAGTGTGCAGATCCGGTCGACGTCGAGGTCTTCACAGCTTTGGCCGGGGGAGGGAAGGCATGTTAACCGAGTTACCTCGGTTGCCTGTCTGGTTGGTGATAAGTTTTGCGGGTTGGTGATAAGTTCTGAAAGTTTGACGCTTGGCTTGCTCGAAGGTCACCTGGATGGGGTACGAAGGGGCGAGGTTGTTGGGTGATTAGTCGAGGACTTTCATGGTTGAAGGGGTGATCATCTCGGTCGAGATCTCCGTTTGAGATGACTTGCTTATCCCTGTGATATTGTTTCTTTGGTTGGTGCTCCAGACAAAAGAATGTGCTACCGGACTGTGATCCGGAGGGTTCAAGATTCAATGGTGACCCGCGTGTTCGTTGGGAGTTGAATCTTTGCTGTGATTGCTCAGAATTGTGGCAGTGATGCATGACTAGTTGATTCATAGTATTTCAGAGGTGATTTGAAAGGTCGCGAGTTTCTTTTGTTTCATCTATGAACGAGTTGTGTGTTGGGCTTGCTCTTAGTCATGGAGGATGGAGTAGGTAACCCTGCACGCCGGACATTGGCCAAGGTGTCTGCGAGGGTGTGAGGCAGTCACTGGATGTGTGGAAGCCGCCTGGAAGGTCTTGCTTTGATCATTGCATGTTTGCGTGATGCTTGCGAGCTTGCTTGCTTGCTTGCATGTTTTGTTGGCTTGCTTGTTACCTTGCGTACTTGCTGGCATGCTTGCTAGATTGAATGATTGCTTGCTTTTTTTTTTTGGTTGCTTGCTTGCTTGCTTTCTTGTTAGCTTGCAGCTCTTCTTGAAATCTCTGTTGGCGAAAAAGAGCACTGGGCAAAGAACGACGAAGTGAGAAGCAATCGGATTGATACGTGGTTTTTTAGCCAAGAAAAATATGAACAGCAAGAGATCACACCAGCCGCCACGCGAGTGTTGAAGAATAGGAGCACTGGGCGCTTTTTGTGGATTCAAGGCATGAATCATGACGAATGAGGGCTCTGGGAGTTCAGCCACGAATGCGGTGAACGCACAGGGTAACACCAGTTGTGTTGAAGGAAAAGGGTACTGGTCAGTTTTCGTGGGTTCTAGCAATGAAAAGAGGCAGAGAGGAGATAACACCATTTGTTGACGAAAAGAAGCGTCGGGCGCTTCTCGTGGGTCTTAGCACATTAGTGCAAGTTAGTACACGTCATTCACGTGAGGACAAAAAAGAGCATTGGATACTTTTTGTGGTATCAATAATACTAATAAAAAAGTTAATTTGCCAAAGTGAGGAAAAGGCTAGGTCGCTAACACCTCGCCTGGAATTAAGACAACATGACAAAATCAAAAAAAATTACAAGTAAAAACAAATTTAAAAAGCGATAGTTTTTTTTTGTAAACCAAAAAAAAAACATTTTAACTGGAACAATGCAATGAACTTAGCAAGTACAAGACACTGAAAACAATTGCTCCAACCCAGTTAAAAACAGCGTAGGAAGCCAGTAAGGTCAAAATTTTGTACCATTTCCTTGAACAATTTGAGAGAAAGAGCATTCACAGTAGCACTCGGCCAACTATTCTACGCCGGGGCGACTCGGTTAAAGAAAAAAAATGTATGACAGTCCAGACGAGTACTATTAATTAGGATTTTGAGATTGTGGCCATGGGTTCTTGAGTTTGCGCCGTAATGTAAAGAAATTAGACACTTCTATGTCGGTTTATCCATGGATAATGGAATACGTCGTGGCTAAATCAATGAGTAAACGCCTTAATTCATGCGAGTCCAAGTGTATTTTACGCACTCTGTCTTTGTAAGAAAAGGTTTTCAGACCTGGAAGTTTTTTAGCAAATTGCCGTTGCACCCGCTTAATAAATGTGGGGACCAAACAGTGGAGGCATATTCCAGGATGGGGCGGACATATACCTTGAACGCCCAAACCAAGGTTAGGATGTGACCAGACGTGAAGAAACCTTTAATCATCGCCAGACGCATATTGGCAGCTTTAGCAATGTAGTTGCAATGGTAATAAAATTTAAAATTTTGTGAAAACCAGATACCAAGGTCTTTTAACAAAGCTTCCAGCTTCAAAACCGATCAGAGCAGGTAATAATCCAATTCCTGATTATTCGAACCAATAAGCAGGGTTTTACACTTGGTGGATGAAATTGGAAGCTACCAACTCTCAGACCAGTCACCAACTTCATCTAGCGCATTTCTCAAAGCAGTGGAGTCTTGGAAATTTCTGACCCGGTTGTGCAATTTCACGTCATCAGCTTACTTGTTCGGACAAGAAGGAGGAAGCTTGCAGTTAGGTCGTTAAAGTACTAAATAAAAAAATAACGGGCCAAGAATGGAACCCTGTGGTACACCACTCAGTACTGACAAGACATCTGACACTTTATATCCAATTTAGACTTGATGTGTACAGTTGGTAAGAAAAACTTTAATTCAAGCTAGAAGGGGACCACCAAAACCGATATGAGAGAGTTTAAGTTTTGCATGAGACACAGATTCAAAAGTTTTCGCAAAGTTGATAAAAATTACGTCAACCAGAGAACCTTCGTCAACCACTCTTGTCCAGTCTTCCAAAACCGTTAGTAACTGGTGAGTGGTAGTGGAGCGGCCAGAGATGAAGCCAAATTGATCTTTTGCTAATAAATTATTTTCAAAAATGAACAATAACATTGTGTCTTTTATCATGCGTTCCATGACTTTACACGGGACGCAAGTTAAAGCAATCGGCTTGTAATTTGATGTGTCAGAAGAATTTCTCTTCTTAAAAATTGGAATGACACGAGCAGATTTCCAGTTGAGGGTAATTTTCCTTCTAGAAAAGAGCGGTTGAAAGTCAACGTTAACGGTTCAAAGATTTTGTGAGCTAGTTCCTTGTAAAATATACTCGAGAACCCATCAGGGCCAAGTGCATTACCAGACTCAAGGGAGGGCAGTGTATTATAGACAACAGCTGATGGAAAAACAACATTAATAATAATTTAAGAAGATAAACACATAAATCACCACTTGTACAATACACTACAGTACTTGAATTTTCGAGGAAAACCCGTTCCTCTTCCTCAGAAGTCGAAATACCAACTTGAAAAAGTTACTACACGACGAGCGTCAATCGTTATTTTGAATTTTTCTTAGTCCGGAGTGAAGTGGTTCACTCCG
>JAHWFP010210376.1:60488-88258 GCA_023313725.1 Lithobius niger
CGGAGTGAACCACTTCACTCCGGACTAAGAAAAATTCAAAATAACGATTGACGCTCGTCGTGTAGTAACTTTTTCAAGTTGGTATTTCGACTTCTGAGGAAGAGGAACGGGTTTTCCTCGAAAATTCAAGTACTGTAGTGTATTGTACAAGTGGTGATTTATGTGTTTATCTTCTTAAATTATGTCTTCAATCAATCACTGTCATCGCCGGTTGCCGGTTTTTTAAACATTAGTAAGGCTAGACGTTTCATTTACAGTGTGGACCGTTAACACGATTCCATTATTCCAAATGAAATTCTTCGAAAATACTGCGACAAACATGTCTGCTCTGGTTTTGTCATCTGTAATGAAATTTCCATTCACGTTGTTAAGAGGGGGCAGAGAGTGCAGTGCTTTGGCTTTTCTTTTTTTTAATAAATTTGTAAAGGGCCGATAAGTCGTTCCCTCTAATAACTAAGGCTGCACCGATTGTAAACATTTTGCCGATACCGGCATTCAAAACTGTATCCTCAATTTGTCATCAAAGGTGTAGTTTTCTGCAAAAGTCCAATAATTATTAATATAAAAATTTTTTAAATAGCAACCCACTGTTAAAACATAGCTAGAAAGATATTCAATGATTTCCTGAGCAAAATGCCGCGAACCGCATGTCTTAATCTACAACGGTTCCAGAGTTATTGATATTTCTGCGAAAGTTGCCGATACCGATACTGCGAATATCGGCAGCCGATTCGATCCAGTATCGGCGTCGTTGCAGCCTTACTAATAACCTTTTGTTCTGCACGCATTGCAATCACTTTGGTCCTGTTCGAATAGTGTGTTCTAAAATAATGATGTTTAAGTTTAAAATCACTACAATCAGTTTCTTTCCATTTACGCCAGTATTTAAGCTTTTGTAGCCTCAGGTAACGTATAGTTGGATCAAGTTTGTTTTGATTGCCCCTAGCCCGGTTTTGGGAAGTTCAAGGGCGGACACCCACATTAAGATTGGTCAGGAAAAAATCCCAACTCTGGTTAGCCGAAGCTTCGGCAAATAATTATACTGGCCAATCAATGGCACGCAGGTGTGCCCTCAATTTGACAAAATCAAGACCACTTTTGGGTTGGTGATCGGAGCAGTGGGTCCAGATTGGCGCCAACTGTGAACTGAGATATTGAAGGAAACAACATGATGATCGCTGCTGCAAAATTTGTCACGAACCTCCACGTCATGGATCGTTCGGTCATTGTCCACAAGCACAAGATCCAAAATTGCCTCACCACGCGCAGCTTTGTCAACGAGTTGAGAAAGACCTAACTCAGAAATTGTGTCGTGGAACAAACGATGAATTATATTTGTAGCATTTAGTAGTTCCCAGTTGATAGTGCATTGGTTAAAATCGCGAACAGTGAGGTTGATTTTGCCTTTATGTAAACACTGATGAAAAAACGCACACATACTGGTCTTCAATGTAACCATTAGGGATATAGCCAACCACCAGATTTAAGTTGAAATAGGGGAGCAAAATGCACATAGCCTCAACGTTAGAGGCATTTTTGCTAATAACAAACTTGATACCGTTTCGTGCTGCAACAAGAATCCCCCCAGATCTGGAACCATGGCTTCAATGCAAGAGTGAAAATCCAGAATCACCAACCAATATGGCATCAGTAATTGAGCCGTTTAACCATGTTTCCATCAAGTAATGAAGCGGTGAGCAGCAGGAAGAATCAACGTCATTCGTGTGTTGACGAGAAGGAACCCTGGGCGATTTTCGTGGGTTTTAGCCACAAAAGCGGTGAACTGCGGGAGCAGACAACGGCATTCTAGTGTTGATGAAAAGGACCAGTAGGCGCTTTTCGTGGGTTTTAGCCACGAAAGCGGTGAAAGGCAGGAGGCGATAACGTCATTCGTGTGTTAAAGGGAAGGAGCAACGGGCGCTTTTCGTGGGTTCTAGCCACGAAAGCGGTGAACTGCAGCTGGTGACAACGCCCTTTGTGTGTTGACGAAAAGGGGAGTGCTGGACATTTTCCGTTGGTTCTTGTGATGAAAAAGACGAGCAGCAGGAGGAGAGACACCTAATGTGTGTTGACGAAAAAGAGCACAGGGTGCTTTTCGTGGGTTCTAGCGGTGAGGCGGACCATCGATACGCCTTTATTCCCGAAGCAGCATGGGTTGGTGGAGGGAGTGTTGGGCAAATATGCAGAAAAAAGAATGCAATCAGCGTCAATGCGTGGGTTCTAGCCACGAAAGTGACGAGCTGTCGGGAATGGACGTTGACTTGTTGAAGCTGCAGTCAACAGATGACGGCAGCCGGTAAGGTGAAAAGTGGTGACCGGGGCCAGATATGACATCATTGTGTGCCAAGGGAAGTCCCAGTAAAAGCCTTCGTGATTCTAGCAATGAAAGGTAGCGGCAGGCTGAGGCAAGTGGGAGCATGGCCGGTGGTGTAGTCAAAGTGCGAGGTCGAGTGACGACGAGAGATCAGAGTGGCATGAAGAGTGTGGATCGACCCCGGGAGTTAGCAGGGAAGGAGCCACGGTGACTTGTCCACTTATGCGGCGAAACGACCAAGTTTGTAAGGCGAGTAAGGGTAGTCAGCAGTTGATCTTGTCGTGACGAAGTGACCGCGACCGAAGTGGGAGGCGTCTTTTGTGCTGCCGCAGACGCGTTGGAGGGCAGTGGCGAATCAGCAGGTGATGACAATCAGTTGCACCCAATCGAGAAGACTCAAGATAAGCCGCTCACTGGAAGAGAAGTGGATCGACCCTGGGAGACAACAGGGAGGGAGCCACTATGTCTTGTTCCTTTACAAATGGTGTCTGTCCATTCAGCCACTGAATCCAAGCGCAGTGAAAGGCAGTTTCCGTCAAGTCGTCGGCGCTGCAATCGGCGAAAAGAAGAACACACGGCAGAGACCAGAAGGGGTGGCACTACAGTATATTTCGTTGTTTATCATCCACGATGTCTTGATTCTTTTCAACGGTGTCTGCCCGTTCAGTCAACGAATCCAAGCATGGTGGTAAACAGCAGTGACCAGACGAAATCTTGTGACGATGTTTTCCAAGAGTGTGAGGCGGCCACATTAAGTGGAGGCAACCTGCAGAACTTGCTTTTTCTTCAAGACATGTAGGTGAGAAGGATCAGTGGTGCATCTTCCTCTCTTCCCATTCCATGTTAGCTTGGTTCAGGGCAATTCGGAAGTTGCGAAGTTTCGGTTGTCTTCATCAGTCGTAGGGAGATGGGCGGCAACAAATGCAGATTTTCAATAAATACCGATTAACAAGAAAGACTGATTGTTATGATAAGGCAAGAATTAGCACCTATATAGATTATATCTTCGTATATATGCTCCGCGCATCTTCTTCAACATTACCATTTATTTAATAATTAATTCAAGTACACGAGCTTTTATTTACCATCTTGTTTACCCTTTTAGTATTTAAAGAATTTGGACGACTGTAAAATATTACTACCATAACTTCACTGCATAATCCTTAGCAAGATTACTTGTTTTGGAGCCCAGTTCAAAGGTCAGCAAGATCGGCACCGAATGTGAAAATCAGAAATCCAGCATCTTCTAAAATTCGTTATATAAAATTATAATTAATTTAAGACGTAAGACGGAATAAAATTCTTAGTAAGAGTGTTATTTTACACGGCAGAACATGTTGTGTTTGTCGGATATTGGTATGGTGCTCTGTACGTTGACAACCAGGAAATAGTTATCAATATTAAGTCATTAAAAGAGAAAAATAAATAAAAATTAAATTGTTTTTGTACTTAATAATTTTTTACTTTGTTTAAATAGTGTAACAATATATATTTACTGATTTGACTATCTCTAGTTATTCAAATGCTATCCTACATATCACTGGTAGTAAGTGCACCTTTCAGTTATCAGTTTTTTGGTACCAACGATACTAGCTAGCATGTCACAAAGCCAAGGCGAAGACCAACTGCTCGTCACCAGTGTCGTTCCACCGGTCGAACAGCTCACCCGGGAAGTGCAATATATCAACACACGGTTTTGCTCATGGCGATCTTATGTTTTTTGACAGATTGGTTTGCTTAGCCAAACTTGTTTTAAATGTGTCCGAATGAAATTAGGGGGAGCCAACGACAAAATTTATTTTAAAAAGTTTATTAATGGAAATTCATTCAAGAATCTGGGAATCTGGAATGGAAATTTACCCACTTAATTTAAGCCTTTCTTGGGAGTGAGGCAAGAAGGTTGATGATGTGGATGATTTTAAACCATATGTTCGTACGTGGAGTATCGTCTACAAAAATACATGAGTTTCAGGAGGTGGGGGTGGGGGAGGTGTGTCTGGTTACAAGTTGTCTTCTGCCGTAACCATTTTTTTACTACACCACATTTTTTATTAATGGGATACAGGCGTTGGGAGGGGGGGGGGGGTGAGGGTAGACCTGGAAACCCTCTCTAGTTTGACAGCTGCTTTGAAATGAAGTGCGAGTAACCCTTTGTTTTGAAATTATTTCATAATTTCCAGTTTTTATTTTTTTTTTGAAGCACCGGTAAATTTTGGCTCCGGTCAATCCCTGATTATTTCTATAATATAATTCTTCGAATATGATTCATGTATTTCAAAGTAAGCGCTTCGAAATTTTTATCTAGACACACGCTAGTGTGTAGCCGCCAAGTAGACGTTTTATTGTTGTGGGAGCTTAATTGTTAGAGCGTAATTGTTAGAGTGTAATTGTTGTCAGATGGCGGCTCACTAGCAGACTGTGACTTTTAACTGAAACCAACTTATACGTGATTTCAGCATACTGGTGTAAATTCCCCATGCAGTAGAAATCTTTGCAAATCGTTTGAATCAGGTGTCTTGGGTCCAGTAACAAACAAAAACTCAACACGAAAATGTGGAAACGTGTCCTTCATGGAGAGAAAGTGTCCTCAATAACGCTGATTTGTGTTACTGGTAACTAGTAACTCGTCCGCAAGCTCCCATGTTAATTCTCATAGGGTATAACGACAGACAGGTAAAGCGTCATATGGGGAAGTGCCTTTTTCTAAAATGGGGGTTGCAGCTAGAAGCACGTGGTCCTGAAGTGGCTCGTAAGTGGAACAGTATTGTTGTAACCATTGTTTGTATTGTCATCCAACAGTAGATTATAACATGCTTGAGTGTTAACACGCTTATCGTTTCAGTACCCAATTGTCAGAATTCATTGTTGTTGCAAATAGGTGGCTCACGAAGAGACGGAGTATCTTTTATTGCAAAGGTTTGGTCGGTTTTTTCCCCCACCAAATCCAAATCGGTTTTTTTTTACGGTACGCGAATTCAAAATGAGTTGTATGCCCCACGACCCGAATAAATTTTTCATTACTGGTTCAATAAGACACAGGGTACCTTTTATTCCATAGGAATTGATTAGGTCCTTGCAATTATCATACTGTTACGCTTGTTATTAATTTATTTGGAATGACAATAGCAAATGTGAAAATTATGAATGAGAACATTCATACAATAAAATACCTCCAGACAAAAAAGGTAGGGGTGACAATTACACCGTCGGATTTTTTGTACATTCACAGGCCTGTGAAAGCCGTGATAGCCACCCAAAACCAAAACTGGTAAGAGAAGCCGCCAAGTTTACAAAAAGGGTCGGCCTTTCAAAGTAGTGATATCATTCAACCAGGGAAAGGCCGCCAAGGTTAATCCTAATAGCCAAGTTAATCGCACCGAATAATATTTTAGACGTTAAATGAAAATTTGAAGATTGCTACCGCTAGTAGCAATCTTATAGTTTTCATTTAACCTTCGAACTATTAGTAGGTGCGATTAACTTGGCTAATAGGATTAACCTTGGCGGCCTTTCCCTGATTGAATGATATCACTACTTTGAAAGGCCGACCCTTTTTGTAAACTTGGCGGCTTCTCTTACCAGTTTTGGTTTTGGGTGGATAATATACTTACATAGCATAAAAAAAAAAGTCATGTATGCCTATGCAAGGTAAAATATATATTCTGCACTGTACGTAGTGTAACTTTTAAGATGTAGGCCTAAGCTTACTCTGTATTAGAGCTTAGTCATGTAAAATTAAGCTGCATTCAAGAAGAGAGCACCAAACCAACCGTAGTTTCGACTTTTTAACTTGCTGGAATCAGTTCGGTTTTTCTGTTGGTAGCTTAAAAAAATCAATCAAGTGAGCCACGCAGCACTGTCAGCCAAAAAGCTGAAGACATGAAATAAACCCTTGTAAAGATGTGCAACTGGCTAGGCAACAAGCACACAAAAGTATCATTATAAAGAGGTAGAAGGGAGTTGGGGAACAAAATATTTTTATTGAGAAAGTAACGCTTAAATCAAAGTTCAAAATCAACAATTCAGTTGCTAATGGCAAATTTTCAATGAGCGTATAACTTAAAAGATGAAGTAGTATTATTCATCTTCTTCAGACAGTATTTTCTTTGCTTTGGGAAAATTATGTTTACATGCAATCGCTGTTTAGTGGCTGCACACTTACGATGCAATTAGAAAATTGCACTCAAGACTACTGCTCTGTACGCTGCTGGTTTTTAGCGTCCCTGGGATTCATGTCAGAGGGCTGGGTACACAAGCTGACAAACGAAGGATGGTTGTAGATTCATTAGGGGAATACAGACTTGCTTAAAGAGATGTAACACGTTTATTTACGCATAGTAGTGCGTAACACGAGCTAACGCTCGCGGTCCACCTTGCAGTTACATAAGCTGCTTGGTGTTCAGACAACTTCCAACGGAACTTGGCCGAATGCCAACGAGCCAGCCCTCCTGTTGAAACCAGTTAGGACCGGCTCGCACCTGTTAGCAATTGTGCAACGTAATTCCTTAGGCGACTTCTATTGTTCGGTCCCCCCCCCCCCTATAAATACGAGGGTCTGGACAACAGAAGGCCACTTGGTGTGGGCATACAACTCGAAAGGTTGTATCCCTGGACTCAGCTAAGGATTAGACCAAGCTTCTAAACTTGTGTTTAATGCCTAATATGTGTTCTGAGTGCAAATACCCCTAGCTTTGCAGTAAGGAGTAAATTGGCTTTGAGATTATTCTTGAATTCAATTGTCTACTGCCCGAGTATGTCACAGAGCTATATGGAGATAGATTCTAAAGCCCGACGATAGCAGAATTGGAAGGATGAGTAACACGGCCGTCGTGTCATTCCACGCAACCGTGTGTTTCGTCTTGAAATGGTGTACTACTACACCATTTTCTGACTTATTTGACTTGGTGTCAGAAATATGGTCCATAATGCACACGCTCAAACTCTGCAGTGACTCTCCAAAGCACAAGATTGCTTGGAATGACATGACGGCCTTTCTCATTTCCAATTCTGCTAGGATGCACATCTCCGGGTCTTAGAATCAATCCCCATGCAGCACTTTCAGCACGCCTGGATTTCCCTAATGAACCTATAACCACAGTCATATCCACAGTCAGTTTGTGCATCATGCGAGAAAGTTGAGGACGAATTCCAGTGATGCTAAAAACCGACAGCGTACAGATAAGTGGTCTGAATGAGAGTTTACAGTTTCATTTCAAGTGCGTACCGCTAAACAGTAACAGCATGTAAACACCTTCCTGAAGCAAAGAAAATACTGCTAGAAAATGAACGATACTGCTTCACCATCTAACTTACAGGTTCATCGCAAATTTGCCATTAGCAACTGGACTGTTGTTTCTGAACTTTGACGTGAGCGCTCACTCCAACACGTCTTTCAAACGTCAAGTAAAAACTCCCATCACGTTTACACAAAAATATTTTATTGCTTTAATGAGGTTATGGTTATAAAGGGTATTTATTGTTAGGCAGCAAGAGAAAAAAATGTTTGGTTTTCGAGCGTTTTCATTAGGAAGTAACCAGGCCACCGGGTTGTTTATTTTATTAGAAGTAACTCAAATCTGCTTTTAACTGCCCAAAACATTTGGATTTTAATTTTAAGGAGCTACAAGTTGTTGACTTAACATAGAGCACAGTTTTGAATGCCAAGTTATGCTAAATAAAACTAACTTACAGCTACTTGATTCGCTTTTCCATGTAAGGTAATAAATTTAGCTTGCACTATCAAACAAAATAGTAATGACCAGGGACAAAAATGACCACCAGGCAGGGCCTCAGAACGACCCTTTTTTTTTCGTGGCCTTACAAGCGGTTTTTTTTTGGGCATAAGAATAGTAACAATTTAGGTGTTCTTTAACAAATGTATCACTGTAATGGGGTTATTGCTATAAACAGGTATTGTTAGAAAGAGGGTGTACTGTATAAAAATAATGCATGGGCTATTGGTACAACACTCTAGAATGTATAGTGGTAATCGAAAGATTCCTTAATTTTTTTTTAATCTTGATTTTACCAATAAGCAGTAACCTACTTACCGTCTCTAACTCAACCACCTGCGCCCAGCTTATTTCATTTTTTAAACGATAGAGCTTGTTGCGAAGATCATCCATGGACTGATGGACTCGCCATTTCCTTTTCCATGCTTCCACTTCTTTTTCAATTTGTGGTAAGCCCTGAGAAACAATTAGTATTACATATGGATTGCTTCATCCACAAAAATGCAAAATGCAGTACTCAAGAGAGATAAAAGTTATCTTGCAAAGTACATGAACTGGCACAAAAATCTTTATACATTCAAACAGCAGGCTGCCACCCCCAAGCGGTGGGGGGAAAAAACTATCCCAATTCACAACGTGAGTTTTGAGACATCTGGGAACACCAAACTAAGTGAGAAAAAAAAACATAACTGATCAGTCAGAGTGGTCAGCTCTAACTCAACTAACTATACAATGGGTAGAATCCCAGAACTGGCTTACGCACATACGATAGAACTTTAAAAAACCAAAATTTTAAAACCGATTAAAATTAGTTTTTGCTATCCTAAAATACTTACCTTCAGTATGTGCTAAATCATTTCGATTCTGCTTTTGTTGCACGATTTTTAAACCCCTTTATCGTTTAAAAACAGCAATACATCGAGTTTAGCATGTCTGCTACCAGGAGCGCTGGCGTCACGGCCTTATCATATTGACAGGCAACCCTTTACTTTCACTCTCGTTTCGCATCCTGTTACTAACCTCCAGAATGCACAGCATGAATCCGGCTAAACTTAAATGTATTGCTTTTACACACTTGTGGCGCTTTATGTTACACTTTGTGTCTAAGAAAATAGAAACTTTTACCCACCTTTTTACTGCTGTAAGGTGTTTTTATTCACTTCAGGGAACACGTCATTCCCCTTTAAAGTCAATAGTTCCACTGCACTGTCTTTTGCTTTTCTCGCCACCGTGCGTGCAATCTTTTGACTGTGAATCTTTCCACTGTGTTACTTTCCACTGTGCCACTAACGGTTGTGAAAATGTTGTACAAGTAACACAACGAATTAAAACGAAGTTAAGTTTTTCACTTGTTTCTCTCCCATTTAGGGAGAGTCCTTTGCACGCTATACTCTACTTCTCCATTTAGGAAAAGTTCCATGCGTTTTACATTTTTCTTTCTAATTTAGAGAAAGTTCCATGTGTAATTACCCTAAGCACTGATTTTGTGCAAGTGTATTCTTTCCTCCTGTATACACTTTCGCTTGTTTGCGTGAAACTACTCCTAGTTGTCAATTCGACTCCCTGCTGCGACGTGTGGTTTTTTAAATGCAGCTCCTTTCAAAGCACTTGTGCCGTAAAGATAGTGGAAAAGAAAGTGTTACGATTGTTACAGGAACAAGCAGTGACAACTTCATCCAGTGGCATTCCTGAAGCATACGCCCAAGAGGCTGCAAGTGCTCTTAGTTCATGAGCTCGCACTTCTCTGGGCAAGTCCAGGTGGTTGGGACCCAACTCCTATGCTCTTTTAATCACTTGGCAAATCCATTGCCCAGATTTTGCTGGATTCGTGGGGATTGGAAGAAGTTCTCCACTAATGTTACCCATTAGGAGGTACTATTCTTTCTCCTGTCTTTGGCTTGGAAGTTTGGACAGCCGTTCTTTTGAAGAAGTAACGAAGTGCACGAATTGGACACTGTGTAATTTCCGTCCCTCTAGATCCACGACATTAGCCCAGCATTGATGACAATGGCTTAAGTGCGATGTCTGGCTTAAGAATTTTCTGTCCGAAATTCGCCGGAAAGATTTGGTTACTTTGGACCAATCTCTGGAGAACATGATGTGATCATCTTCTCGGACATTGCGGCCAGTTTGCTTTGCCTGGCTGCAAAAGCGGGCACCAGGAAAAGAGTTTTTCTGTGAAAGGTGCAGCAAAGACGCAGAATACAGCGGCTCGCAAGGTGCGTTTTCCAGACTGGAAAGAACAAGAGGCAAGATCAACTTGGGAAAGAGTTGTTTATTGTGGATCTTGCGTTTTCTAAGGCCAGAATTAAATGCAAGATGATTTTGCTGGTTATCACCTTGTCGTTCCCAACACAGGATGGCACAGAATAGATGGCGGATCTGTAGCCTTTAATTGTACCTGGTGAGAGGTCTTTGGTGAATAGACCTTCGAGGAAAGAAGAGAGACTTGATTCCGTTGGGTTTGTTGGGTCAAGATTCCTTTCTTTGCACCAGAAATACCAGATTTTCCATTTAGTTTTTCATAGTTTCCTCGGGTGGATGCGCGATGGCAGAGAAGGAGCCAGTCAGCAACGTCTGCCGAGAAACAATCCTTTGAAGATTAGTTGTCAGAGTCTCCAACCCTGAAGACAAAAAACATCAGGGCATGAGTGGGTTTTCCTTCCGTTGTGTTGGGTTAGGAAGAACTTTGACACAGGTAGAGGCGCTTGCTCTTTCTGCTTCAGCTCCATTAGGTCTGGGACAGAATGGAGCTGCAAGATGCTGCATCCTGAAGATTTCCAGATCTTGTACGGAGTGGCTCGAAGGAGGGAGAATGGCAAAAATGCGTGTGCCAAAGTCTCTGTCCAAGTGATTGTCAGTGCCTCTGAAGCCCAAGCCTTCCGAGTCGGGAAGGGGATCCAAAATTCTGAAGTTAGTGTTGAATCTTGTAGCAATGGGTTTGCTGTTGGTCTCCTCGTTGCCTCCTGGGTTACTTGTTGGATTCCTTGCAGTTACCTTGAATCTACTGGCGCACGGTGAGCGGGTCAAATAAACAGAAAGCAGCAGCTAGGGAGGAGATGTCTCGAAGATAGTGCGACGTGATTGTGGTTTGACACTTCCAGAGGCATCTAAGGGAACTTGATTGTAAGAGGCGGAGAGGGCTCGAGCTGTTCTCCTGACACTGTCAAAGGTGGTGCATTCATCCGCGTTCTCATAGGCAAATCCAATAACAGAGCAAACCCAGGAAGCGATCATGGATGGTGTACGTTGTTCTGTATCGGAGCTGGATGGGAGGAATAAGTCCGTTCGGCCTTTTTCCACATCAGATCCTTAATTGAATCGAGGAGCACAGGATTCCGACAGGGCACTGCAATCTCTCCTCTTTATCCTCTGCAAGGGTACCCAGCACCGGATGTGTGAAGTTTTTTTATGTGTCCCTGGATGCTTGGATCTTTGCTCTGAAGGAATCTCGAGGCAGTAGTCTCACTGAGCTATAGTAAGCGGGTCAGTAGTCCAAACCAATGTCCCAGTGGTTCGTAGGGTTCCTTGAGGAGACTTTATACTACTAAGAGGAGGTCCTATAGTGGAAGTAACTTCCTCATGACTGGTCTTTCAATGCTGAAGGCTTTAATGAGGGTGGTTATTCTGAAGTCTTTAACAACAGAGGTATATACCACAACCTTGAGTACAGAATTTATAACAAACAAAAAACTTTAATTTCGGACATATTCATCCCAGAAGAAAAAAAGTGGTTCAGGAACTCAGTGAGTTAAGCTAGAGTCGAGCCAGGGGGTTAGTTTGGTTTCCACTGTACCAAAGTTGCCACCGAAGCCACTAGCCTTTATAGATCTTATGTGTTGACCCTCGGAGACAGCAGACGATGTGGTTGACAATTTGCTTCGTAAGGCGGTCTGCCTGGACACTGTGTCTTTCTTTTATGCTGGGTGAGCAGATCCTCCTCCATGGGTAGTCTTTTTTGGGTAATCCACTAGAAGTTCCAGAAAAGGGACAAACCATGGTTGGCTTGGCCAATCCCGGGCGACGAGGATGAAAGTTCTTTCCTTCTTTACGATCTTCTCCAGGATCATGGACGAAAGGAGGGACGATGTAGGCAAACGTGTGGATCCACTTTGCTATCAGAGCATCTGCTGCCTAGGCTTGAGGATCTGGGAAGGGACTTAAGTAATTCGGGAGGCAGTGACTGGACCTTCTGGAGAAGAGATCGATCATCAGGGTTCCCCAAAGGGCGAAGACCCTCCTGCAGATCGAGGTCTTTTTTGAGTCCACTCTGTGGTTTGGACTTTGTCGTGTCTGGACATTATCAGAACATTGCGGTTCCCAGGGATGTGAAGCGATGCAATCTTGATTTTCAAGAGGATGGCTAGAAGGAAGATCTAGTTTGCCTGTTAATGGAGGTTTACTGAGTGGGCTTCTTTCCCTTGTTTAAGTAGGCAACAGCAGTGGTTTTGTTGCTGTGTACCTGAATCGTCCTTACCTTCAGGAATGTCTTGAGTGATACATGGAAAAGTAAATTGCTCGCAGCTCCAGGATGTTGATGTGTAGCTTGTGTTTCACTTGAGTCCACACAAGCAGCAGTAGCGGCGTTGGACACCCCATCGAGTGGTGGATGCATCCGTACGTAAAGAACCCTCTGATGTGTAAAAACCCTCTGATGAGGACTCCTGCAGCAGATGTGTATGTGGGGGTCACACCATCACAGGGCATCCGACGACGAGACACTTGGAGATATCCAATTCCTGTCTTGATATGGGTTGGGTCCTAGTGTCCAGTGAGCCTGCTTGTACCAGCGGAGGGCGCGTGCTCTCCATCTGCTGTAGGGTATGAGGTCCGACAACGCCGTAGGAGATCGACGACCTTGCATAGGGCTGATGATTCAGCAGATCCATGATCCCTTTCTTGGAGAGAATCCTCTCCGGAGACAGGCGAGTGGTGAAATCCTCATGGTCTAAGCGAGCCAAGCAGAAGATGAAGGCATTCTTGGGCTCTGGGCGGGACTTCTTCAGGTTGATTCTGAAGCCAAGCTTGAAAACTTAAAAAGAACATTTTGCCGGCCCCCAGCCTGGCCGGGTAAAAATGGTTTCTTTTTGCCTAAAATATACTTAACCTGGTAATTTTAGCATTACATTCCTCGAATGTGATGTTCCCCTGGAGGTTTCTTCCGGTCTGTAGACGCCTGCTTGCATATCTCACCGCGCACGCGCAGCGTGGTCCTCCCTTATAAAAGCGACAGCGCGCACGCTATCGGCATTCATTTTACTCTCAATGTGTCAGGCGGTGACTCGAGAGGGGAGGCAGGGTGGGAGTAAGGTTAACCCTTTAAGGACTGCACTTGCGGTATGGGCTCATAACCGACTTGTAGGAAACACATCCTAGTGTCTCACCCACTAGAAGTAAAGGAATGAAACCTGTGTCATTTTTTTCCTTACTGATCTGGCCTTCATTTGCCATTTTTTTGTTTCACTGTTATTGCCTGAAAGGTTTCGATCTGACCTGTAGAAGCTCTGTAAACCATGATTATACAACGGGCGCATTTGGGCGCACCCGTCCTTAAAGGGTTAAGTATGTTTTAGGCAAAACGAAACCATTTTTAGCCGGCCAGACTGGGGGCCGGCAAAATGTTCTTTCTTTATTGCCAAAACAACTTAACCTGGTAATTTTAGCATTACCAGTTGACCTCGTCAAAGTTGGTGGCGGGCACCACCTGTACGAGCGCCCCGGAATGCAAGCAGGTTTTCCCCCATGAATTCTTTATCTGCAAGAGAAAAATTCGCACTTTATTCAGAACATTTGGGCTTGACAGGAATTTGGTCTCTTTCGTAGGAGTTGGTGGCCCTGAAAAGGATCGAGGGTCTTGCTTCTAGCAGGGTGGAACTTGCTTCCTTCATGGGTCTTGCTTCTGCTTCGTTCTGAGTGCTTAAGGGGGTTTGGCCACGGTTCTGGCTGCGACGATCGGTTCCAGCCGATGTAGTCTGGATTCATCCTTCATCCTGTCTCTTAGGTAGTGAGATGGGAAGGTGGACTGGTGGTGCCAAGAAGCTGTAGCCAGGATTCTTCAATTGGGGTGGCGGTATGGTGGGCCCAAGGTGGAGAGATAGTTCTCACTACGTGTGCCGTCACTCTCATGCTCTTGCTCAATTCATGTTTGTTATAAGGTGCTTTGATCGTGATCATGATCCAGTAGTTTCCGCTACTTCGAACGACAGGGACGTTGTCGTTTGGGGCGAGAGATCCCATGGAGGAGATGGCGACAGACAGCAGCGGTTGATGTTGGAATGTCGGACGAAAGCCGTGTTTTATTATCGATATGGTTTCCAGGTTGGTGGTCAATTCTTGCCAGGCTGGGAAATAATGGCGTAGTCTGGCCCCGACATGGAGACCCGTTGGGCACAAGGCTTCATTGTTGGTATTTTTGCGGTAGATGCTTCTGTCCCCGGGAGATGGGACTCGGCTCCTTCGGTCGGGGGTGGCGGCGCGCTTCTGTTGGGAGCATTGGCAGGAGCGGAAGCGAGGAGCGTCGGTCCGAAAGGGCTGCTGGTTTCGCTGCTGGTAGGCAGCGGTGTCGTTCGGGCGACAGGGGGGTTTGATGACGCCGTATCTTTGTGCCAATCGTCCGGGGGACGGGGGATGGCTTGTTTATTCTTTGAGAACGGGCAGATTGAAGACGTGGCTTGCTTTTGCGGCTTCGGTTTCCCCGAAACGTCAAGGTGAGGAGCAAGTGTCAGGTCTAAACCACGGAAGAGTGTTTCTGACTCATGGATCGGTTGATATCTGAGTCGGTGTCGTGTGGAGACTTTTAGGTTGTTTGAGGACGACAGGGCCATGTCACGGAGGAGAAGGGTGTTGTTGAACAGCGCCTTCGTTGCCCAGAGTATTACGTGGTAAGTGGCGAAGTTAGCTTTGGGGGAGAGCTGAGAAATCAGGGACGACAGGTTCTTGAACTCATCTGGAGTGTCGTCGGATAACAGCTTTTCACATAGCGCGTTATTGGCCGTGTGGAGGACATCTGCTTGAGAGGCCGCGCGTGGGTTTAGTCGAAGGCATATGTCATTTTCGTATAGAACGAAGGTTGGGACGTATGTTTTCTTGTATGTTGATAACGAGGACCCGAAATCCATCTTGATTTCGCTGCAAGCCAACTCGCACTCCAGGTAGGTGTCAAAGTTGCGGGAGTAGTGGCGCCGTCTCCGACGGATCGGTAGAAGCTGTTTTCACTGCTAGGGCGTAGGAGGTTCTTTGTAGAGAAGAAGGGGATCGCCTTTGCCTAGTATGGGACCTTCGTTGCGGAAGAGACATGTTAGGAGTGCCATTGATTGACCCAGGAGGCAGTGGGGCTTGGCATCTTTGTCTCGTGAGGCAAATCCAGGATCTGTCGTTTGGCCACGGTTGATGACAGGGGCGTCTGGCATCTTAGTGGGCTTGACAGGAAGCAGTCTGGAATAGTCTGTTCGACAGGTTTTTTTTTTTTTAAAGAGCTGCGAGCGGCAGGGAGGATTCATCGGGGTTGTCGTCCGGGAACCTGATGCGCTTGTCGGCAGCGGGGGCGGGCGACAGAGGGTGACGCAACGACAGTCTGTCGTCCGACTTGCGCTTGGGTGCCGTGGCCGGGGAGAAGAAGCGGCACGCCTGTGCCCTTCGTGGATTGACGTGGACGTGACCCAGTCCTGGGTACGGGCGTTGCGTACCGCTGACGTGCAGGAAGAAGGCTGCGTCAGATTACCCCTACTGCTGTCCCCGATTTCCCGTACGATAATGCGGCTGAAGTCTGGGACAGTCTGCTCGACAGTCTTTAAAGAGCTGCGAGCGACAGGGTGGATTCATCTGGAGTGTCGTCCGGGAGCCTGACGCGCTTCTCAGCAGTAGGAGCGGCGACAGTGGGAGACACGACGACAGTGTGTCATCCGATTTGCGCTTGGGTGCCGTAGCCGGGAGAGAAAGAGCGGCACGCCTGTGCCCTTCGTGGCTTGACGTGGACGTGACCCAGTCCTGGGTACACGCCTTGCGTACCGATGACGTGCAGGAAGGAGACGGCATTGGATTGACTTGCAGGTGGCGGACGGTGTCATGTGCGATGTCCCGTACGACACTGCGGCTGACGCTGACACCTTTCCGGGAGGAATTTGGCGACGGGTCGAGCGGCGAGCTCCGGTCCAGAGAGTGGGCGAGTGTCGCACAGTGGAGGTTCCGTTTGGCGGCCCGGTAAGAGTCCTTGGCGGCTTGAAGATCGTGCTGGAGGGACGACAGGTCCAGCGGGAGACAGCGTGCGTTGGCCCGGTAGGAAGGCAGAATCAGGCGATGCGACAGCAGGAGCAGGCGTGACATCAGGTGGGTGTCGTACGGGCTGGGTCGTAAGCGGCGTGCAGCCACAAGAGTTGGAGACGGCTTACGACTTGATTCTTCACTCGGGACGTGGGTTTTTTTTTTAACCATGCTCAGACAAGCAGTTGTTTGGACAGCAGCTGGTGATTTGAATTTCACTTCAGACCCGGGATCAGCTATGGACGAGTAGTGGGAAGTGTAGATCGTTTCCAACTCGATTCTTCACTCAAAGCGTGAGTTTAGGCCACGGGTGAGACGAGCAGTAGTGTGGGCAGCAGCTGAAGTCTTGATTATCGCTCGGGACGTGGGGCCAGTAACAGTCGAGACAGAGTGCAAACTGCTTCCTTCTTGGTTCACTCAAAACGTGGGTTCAGGCCACGAATGAGACGAACAATAGTGTACAGCACAGGTGACCTGAGTTTTACTCGAGACGTGGGGTTAACTACGGTCGAAACAAGCAGCAGAGGTGTAATGACTTCCGTCTTGGTTCACTTAAAACGTGGGTTCTAGCCACGATTGAGCCGAGTAGCAATGGACAGAGCAAGAGGTGGAAACGCCTTCCGTCTTGGTTCACTCAAAACGTGGGTTCAAGCCACGATTGAGACGAGCAGCAGTGGACAGCAACAGGTGACTTGATTTTTACTCGAGACGTGGGGCTAGCCACGGTCGAAACAAGCAGCAAGAGGTGGAAACGCCTTCCATCTTGGTTCATTTAAAACGTGGGTTCAAGCCACGATTGAGACGAGCAGCAGTGGACAGCAACAGGTGACTTGATTTTCACTTGAGACGTGGGGTTAGCCACGGTCGAGACAAGCAGCAAATGGTGCAAACGGCTTCCGTCTTGGTTCACTCAAAACGCGGGTTCTAGCCACGAGTGAGACGAGCAGCAGTAACAACAACAGGTGACTTGATTTTCACTTGAGAGGTGGGGTTAGCCACGGTCGAGACGAGCAGCAAATGGTGCAAACGGCTTCCGTCTTGGTTCACTCAAAACGTGGGTTCTAGCAACAGGTGACTTGATTTTCACTCGAGACGTGGGGTTAGCCACGGTCGAGACAAGAAGCAAGGGGTGCAAACGGCTTCTGTCTTGGTTCTTCCTCAAAACGTGGGATCAGCCACGAGTGAGACAAGCATCAGTGGACAGCAACGGTCGGCCGGTCAAGAGTCTTGATCGAGGCGTGTGGCAGGCGGCGATGAGCCACACGTTCTTCGAACGACAGAGACGTGTCGTCGGTTGTGTCGTCCGGCAGGGGCATCCGGCATCTGAGTGGGCTTGAACAGGAAGCAGTCCGGGACTGTCTGCTCGACAGTCTTTAAAAGAGCTGCGAGCGACAGGATGGAATCATCAGGAGTGTCGTCCGGGAACCTGGAACGTTTCTCGGCAGCAGGGGCGGTGACAGAGGGTGACGTAACGACAGCCTGTCGTCCGACTTGCGCTTGGGTGCCGTGGCCGGAGAAGAAGCAGTATGCTTGTGTCTTTCGTGGCTCATGTAGACACAACCCAGTCCAGGTTGCGAGCCTTGCGCACCGAAGACGTGCAGGAGGGAGGTGGAGGTGACGGACGGTGTCGTGTCCCGTACGACACTGCAACTGACGCTGTGGCCTTTCCGGGAGGAGTTGGGCAACAGGTCAGGCGGCGAGTTCCCGTCCGAAGAGTGGGTGAGTGTCGCACGGCGGAGGTTCCGCTTGGCTGCTCGGTAGGAGCCCTTGGCGGCTTGAAGGTCGAGCTGGCGGGGCGACAGGTTCAGCGGGGCGGGAGGCGGCGTGCGCTGGCCCGGGAGAAGTGGAGAGTAAGGCGATGCGACAGTGCTTTCGGAGCGGTGGCCATCGTCGGCGATCAATCCAATTTTTCAAACGACAGTCGGGGAACCGGGGAGCGAGGTGGCGTAGAGACACCTCTGGAGGAAAACGAATGCTGATAGCGTGCGCGCTGTCGCTTTTATAAGGGAGGACCGCGCTGCGCATGCGCGGTGGGATATGCAAGCAGGCGTCTACAGACCGGAAGAAACCTCCAGGGGAACATCACATTCGAGGAATGTAATGCTAAAATTACCAGGTTAAGTTGTTTTGGCAATAAAGACAGGATCTTTTGGGAATCTTTGTTCCGGAGGACCCAGTCATCTAAATAGGTATACTTCCCGATGCCTACGGAATGAAGAGTAGCAAAAATTCAGCTTGGTGATCAAAGCGAAGATCCTCATAGCCGCCGTTATTCCAAATGGAAGGGCCTTGAAATGATAAAGACTTTCCCGCTTAGGACAAAATGAAACAGATGGAACATTTCCGGGTGTAGGATTTTACGGCAAATTATAGCGTCCGTCTTCATCGGAAGATAGTTAGAAAACTACGAATCACTAAATCGTTCTGTTGATATTTGTGCAAGAGGTGAGAACCACTGATCTATACCGTGAGTTGCATTTAGAATGCCCAGTTTCTGTCAAGTTTTGATGCGAGAATTGGCCGAACCAGGCGATCAATGTCGCGTATGCAGGATTTTGAATGTTCACCACCAACCTTTTGGAGCTTGTGGAGGGAGGCCTCATCAGTGAAGATGTAGCGGCAGATTTGTCGCCACCTGATACCGTTACGCTCCCTACAATTTTTGAGCACATCAAAGCCCACAAGACATGGTACCAGATGTTGATCATCACAGCAGCTAAAATAAGAAAGTTGACTGGCTTCTGACCGAGAGACTGGACAGTATACATCTGAGGAACTTACGCTCTTAAGTATACCGAAGAGTTGCTGGACACAGTAGACACCTGCATCGCGTAGTGTCCTTATCCTTAGCTGTCACTGCGTTGTTCCCTAGTCTCTCCCACTCCCTCTTACTTGCTATGTTCGGCCAGTCAGAGAGATTAGGAGTAGATGAACAGGACTACCAACTTGATAGGAACTTCTCAAGCCAGTGCTGTCTTCGATTTAAGTCACCTTCGGGGACCACTCCTGGGAAATTCCTGCTCGCCCGCGCTGACCAACACATCCTTGACAACTGCCCTGATCTGCTGCAGTGGAAAAGCTTTGTGGGTGATGTTTTCGCGATTCTCACCAACGAAGTTCTAACTACCATCCTCTCCGAACTCAATTCCTGGCATCCAACTGTAGTCTTGACACACGAGGAAGAAGTTAGAAAGCAGTTACCTTTCCTCAACGTTAACCTCAGAAGAGAAAAGGATGGTATTGCCTACGGACCTTACCAAAACTAGAGCAATTTGGGCGAGCGATTCCTTATCATGCAAACCACCCATGCTCCCAACTGAAGGCAATTGTCGCCAATGAACACGAACACACGAACGCACGCATGCACGACTCGCCAAACCCCTCCCACCTTCACCTCCCCAACCAACTGCCCCACCAGAAGCAGTATCATGGTCAGTCGGATACAGCATCAAACGCTTGATAAACTACACCATCCTAACATCTAAATTTCGTCAATCCAGTTAACCACCATTTTTTTTCTACTGTGTTGCCAATCTTGCTATATCCCACAAAGAATACTGTGCAAAATATTTTAAATAACCTTGATTTCTGCAGGGTTTCTTGATACGCAAAAAAAAAATTTAAAGGTGACTAGGTGAGGCTCAGAAATGCAATCAATTCTTTGTGTTAAACACGGTGTTTAATAAAAAAAACAAAGTATAAAAAGTATGTCTGAAATGAAATGTTATGAAATGAAATATCACATGTATGAATCGAGTGTTTATGAAGTGAATGCATGCAAAATGAAATAAATATTAGCAGCACACAAAAAAAAAATTTTTATACCTGTTCCTTTTTCTCTAAAATATCTTGGGCTATCCTATGTTGCTCGTCCGCTTCATTATAATCTCGCTCCATTTGCTCCAGCTGTGTTGCCTTGAGGAAAAACTGAAAATAAAAAAATTATGTTGTAAAAATCTCGCGCAATCCCTTGATATCATAAGTCCAAGAAAACAACGTGATTAATTACTGGTACACACTAGAGTAAATTAAATGAAGCATAGTAGGTTAAGACAGTAGTGGAACGACGTTTATACAAAAAACTAATGACCTGAAACTAATTTTATAGGCCTTTTATTTAGCATTTAACCATTTACTTCACGTACATGTACAAGAACTTTCAACCCCATTTCTTCAGTGAAAATGTGGTTTCTCCACTATTGGCACACTGGCACATTCCTCACACATGAGCTGATTATCAATTAACACAGTCACGTCAGCTGCTGTTGCTAGTTGCCTCCTAGAAGTACACCAAAGTTGCAAAGTCCTTTAGTTTTTCTTTGGATTTAAGGGTTTGAATATTGCCATTCATTTTTTTTTTATTTTGGTTGTTCCTAGTCAGTTGCATATTTTTGTATGAATCAGATCAAAAAAGTAGAAGACATACACTCCTGACTGCAGAACATTCAACAGCAGTGTATTTTATTTTGGTTGGTTAAGTTCCTTTGTCAACAGTTTTTTGTCAACCTGGTCGTTGATTATCATCAGGTTAATTCAATTTGAATCCAAATTGTCCAGGCTTAAGAACATGATGTCAAAAATGTAACTAAACTACTTAATATATACTAGCCATATCGCTCGCTTCGCTCGCTCCGTGGGCGTCATTTCGCTTCGCTCGAGGTGGTTACTTATTCACATACTAATTGACTGATATTTCATGGTCTCAAAAAAAACGACGTAAACCAACAGTGCAGTTTGAATATACGTTCGGCCTACACACGGCCTAACTCGTAAGCGTTTCACTACAAATAAGGAGATAACCAGCTAATGGCTTAACGATTACACCAGGGGTCGAATTTCCAAATTTTGATCTGGATGCAAATTTGCACTCCAAAATTGTTACTGGGGTGCAAAAAATGTCATTGGAGTGCAAAACCCAAATGTAAACTAACACAATGGTCTTCTATTTTATAGCCATTGAAAATTCTAACATTCAGCATCACAATAATATGTACTGTTTTACTGCATTTTGCTTAAAACTGACTTAACTTCACCATTAAACTGAAAAAAACTATACCCATAGTTTAACCAAATAGAGTTTAACTTCTTTGGAAGGAATGGTGTCACTGGAAAACTAACTCCAAGCTGTTTAAAATGCCGCAAACCGTAAGTCTGTAGCTTGTACGGTTCAAAAGTTATGAAAAATTCAACTTTGGTGTGCAATTTTCCACTCCAAGAATTGCTTCTGGAGTGCAAATTACGATTTTGGAGTGCAATTTGCCCCTTTGCATCCGAATATTTCGATCTCTGATACACTACTGGTCGAATCTAGCTGTTTGAAATATTACAAATGCAGACGTAAAAAATTCTTTACACCATTTTCTGTGGTCCATGTATTTTCTTTAGTCTTTTTCGCATCTTTGCATAATGTTAACTTAATTTAAGTGCTAAACAGGCATTCTGTGGTATTGGATTATAAATATCCATAAACCAACCCCAACAGCCTTCCCACCTGTAAACTGCATGTGTCTCATGCTTGAATGAGGGAGTATTTATACAGGGTGAGTTAAAAGTATCGACCCAGTGGATTTGGCAGCCGCATGATTTGGTTTAGCCATCAAACAACCATCGATCGTTGGTCACCATGGAGGGGACCGCGTTTTGAGATCATCCACGGGTGCCCGCCACCCTGCTGACCTTAAATAAATTTTCCACTTCCAATTCCTTTAGGAATAGGGCATTGGTCGCAATCTGAGATATGTGCGGACAGTCAATTCATGGTGAATGCAGAAAACAGCATGTAAATCGGTCAACAATAGCACGAGCTATGAGCAAAACAAACTAGTACAAATAACGGCTTTTTGGGCTTCATGGGACGAGAAGACGGTGCGGAGCGTTTGTGGCTGTCACTAGATGTCGTTGCCACCCATTCGTTCATTAGAGCAGCTTTCGTTGAACGAGAAGCAGAAGGGGGGAAGGGGGGGGGGGTCAGTCGCTGATGGACAAAAAACCTAAAGTCGTGCCGGGCACGCTTGATGAGGCTGTTGATTTCACTACAGGTTACGGATTGGCTGGCTTCTCGGGACGAAAGCGAAGACAAATCCATTGGACGAGCAACTTTCACATACGAGCAACTTTCGTGAAAGCCTTCAGAGGAAGCACGCTTAATGCTTTTAGAGCTAAGTTATGATATATCTTCTAAATCTTTTGAAAAAGCCGGACGAACGATATATCGCCGGCTCAGTTCTAGGCCCGGTTTAAGAAAAAAAATCCTATTGCGTACATCGGAGGCGTAACGCCGATTGAATTAGGAATTTTGGAATGTACTGTATATCATCTTTTTATTACCTTAATTGATATTATTGTTAGCGTCGTCGCCAAAATCAACAAATTGTGTTTGTTTGCTGAAAATAGCCCTTGGTTCAAACGATCAAATCTCCGGAACGACGCAACGTAAGCCTCCAACTTGGTCGCGTTCAAAAGAGGGGATTCCCAACTATCTTGCCCATGAAAAATGACGTCATCAACTCCTACGTCACTGCCTGTATTCCTTGAATGAAACGTACCGTTTTAACAGCCTTTGTTCAAACGCGTCTGTATCGCGAGCACTGATTGGTTCATTCGCGGCACGTGATCCTTCGGCCGTTCACTAGTGACTTCACGCGAAGCCAGTCAAGGTCACATCCAATGGCGCTAGCCAGTGAGCGTTCGCTTGCAGGCAGCCGGTTCGATGACGGCCTCTGAAGAGTTTTGAGTAAACTCATGAGTATTGAGGAAATAAAGCAGCTTTAAGCTACTTGTACGGTAATAAAACATTAAAAAATGATTTAGGAAGTAGTAACAATTGTTGTGCTTGTGACGGAAGAATATCCAATGGATGTTATCATTCTCTGAGTACTGTACATTAAAACTTTTGCTGGCGCCGTTTACATTGTCGAACTTATGAAAACGTAGGATGGTCCCAATTAGATATCTGCTCAATAATCAAAACCATTAAATCTTACGGTCGGTTTGTTTGTTTGTTTGTCAGTTTATATGTATGTCTTCTCCTCCGGAAGTAGGCAGGCTAAAAATGTGAGAAAGGTGTCGGAAGACAGAAAATTAATCCGGATGTCGTTTAGGCGTATTTTACAAGTTCTAGAAAAAAGTTTTGCCCTCGAAAAAACCGAAAAACCCTATTTGAACCATTGTTGAAACGAATTTTTCGAAGTTGATTGTTAGTTACCGAATATCAATATTCCTGCCAAGAGGATGGTCCACAAGTGTTGCGCCACATAGGCGCCGCGTGGGCCAGTAGTGTTGTCAGCGAAAGAACTGCTGGTAATCCGAATACTTGTCATTCAAGAATGAGGCACGTGCAGCTCACTGATGAGCCGATTGTTGGAGTTGCATTTGGATATTTCAAATTAAAAATGCCAATTTGGCCGTAAATTTAAATGAAACACGTAAAGGTACGAAAAGGGGCGACATAAATTAATGCGCAAAAACGTTAAAGCACACAAAGCAGAACGTAAAGTAAACATTCCTAAAATAAGTGAAACAAGAAAATGGTTGGTATAAGATGCTGGTGTTCAGCTCTGGCGTAGCTTCTACTGTGCAGCTTACGCAGCAAAATTTATTTGAATAAAAAAATAATCTTTACCAAGAGCGGCATAAAGGAGTACGCATGATAAAATTAACAAGCATGTTTAGTTCAAGCATGCAGCAACTCGCGTGCTACAGCGTGAAACCGTATTGCATCAGGGACGGAGGCTTCTCGCCTCTTCGCTCATTGCCAGTTTAGTGCATGCCAGAAAAGGGATGGCGTCTACAAGCCAAGGCCAACTAGGTACATATTGCATGTCTCGCCTCCTGGCTCAAGGCCAGTCCATGCATGTGCCAGAAAGAAAATGCCTTTATCGAGGCTTTGGTAAAATAAGTTTCGCCGATGTTGAATTAATTGGCCTGGAGCCAGAAAACGAAACCCGCATCCTCACTCCCCGACAACCTTGTGACAAGGGATTGCATACAAAGATAGTTACTACATGGACACTCGTTATACGCTCCATTCAGTATATAAGACATTTTTTTGTTATACGCTCCATTCATACACAACAGGAATCGGGTTGGATGAGGATGGACCATAATTGTTGTGCCACGTAGGACGCGTGGTCCTGCACTGTTGTCAGTGGTATTACGGCTGACAGTCTGAACAAGTGGCGCATGTAGGTATTAGGTGGCCAGACCGTTGGAGTGATTTATGGTTACCATATCGTTTGTTAAGAACTGAAGCCTTAAGAAAAACGCGTACTACATTCTGATCATTAACTCGATTGTTTTAGATGTGGAATCTCTGTCAGCAGCATACGAATTGTAGCATGAAAGCTCCTCGAGCGTAGCGAGACGACGCTGAATGAACGAACGAATCGAGCGACTCGCTAGTTTACAATATAATTATTACATATGTAAATTTTTATACTCCTAGACCGCTTAGTTTTATTACAATTTATTTTCGTGAGACATGCAACTTGTTCACGGTAGCCATGTTTTGGCGATAACGCCATTTTCAGCACGAAATTCAAAATGGCGTTAGGCCCAAAAGGGTTAAATTGTCGCTTCAAATGGTGGTAGTTGGCCTTAGCAGTGCGTAGGTCATCCTGAAGTGCAGCGAGGTCCGGCGGAGATGAGGACGTCTGGCTGGACTGGATCGTTGAAGTGGCGCCCGTTTCGGCAGAGCCGAGAACAGCGAAAATTTCGGATGAAAGCAGCGGTACGTCAGCTGGCAGCGCGTCAAGAGGCAAATGGACGGACTGATCAAGCGACTTATCAGCGGAATCAGAGAGATCGGTTGTGACAAGTGTGATGTCCTAGGCGGGGACACACCTTAGCCCAGCGTGGGCACCAATGGTAATAAACACACGGACTACCAGAGTGTAGGCTACAGCTGATAAGACAGCGAACTTCCTGTTTACTGCTCTTTAAATACAGGGAAGTCATGTGATGCACTTAAGAATATATACAATTATGGAACAGCCTATTTAGTGGTTAAAGGGTTATCTTGGTAGGGTTGACATATAGACATGAAATTGATGGCTGCCATTGTGGAGCACACAAGTAAACAAACAAAATACACTTACATTTTTACCTAATTTTAAAGGTGGACATTTTTAAAATTAACAGAGCCAATTCTCTGCACGGATAACTAGGGGACAAAACGTTTTAGTGTTACTCGCTACAGTTACTCGCTACAGTTTAAAAAGAACTTCATTTAATTCATATATAACGGATTACAACAAAAAAAACGAAGAAGTTGTAGCCAAATGGTTATTTTACAAAAAAAACTACAAATTGAGCTTGTCTGGAGCTCTACGCAGTCTCTTTGAACGATGAGCATTTTGAAGCTGCGCTGCAATTCAACCTGTGTTGGTGATAGCACAACTTTGCGTTTATTGGGATTCGGTTTCGCCTTTTTGTTAGCATGACCTGGCTTCGGTGGTGATTGCTTAGTGGACGGTGACGTAATAATCGATGGAGATTGCGACCTTTCTGGCTTAGAATTTCCTTCAAGAGGGGCGCTGGTAGTAGCCAAAGGTGATTGGTTATTTACGTTAGCAGACTCATCCACTTCGTGTGTGTGGGGTAATTTCGCTGGAGATTTCCTGCCACCTGGTGACTTGCGATGTAAATACTCAGGTGATTTTTCAAGCTGTTGGATTGGTGGAATTTTTCCCTCAGTAACAGAAATTGACTTTCTGGATTGGCCGAGAGATCGACGCTCAGGAACTACGTCAGCGAAACTTGGCTTTTCACGTTGTTTGCCGCCATAAGACATGCGTTTGAAATTTGAGTGATCTTGCTCATTATGCATGGAGAAATTACTGCTTTTCGCCGTCGAAACAAGTGCCTTTGGAGGCTGTTCTGGATAATCATTTTCCGCGGTATGTAACCTTAGCTGTTCGCGATGTTTGCGAATCGTATTACCATTAGTATCAACGATAGTATAGGACTGATTATCACATTTTTGGTTAACCATACCGACTGACCATAGCCTGTCATTTGTCGTTGAAAAGTCACGATACCAAACCTTTTCACCTATTTGATAAGTTTTCAACTCACGATGGTGGGCGCTCTCTACTTGTTTTAATTATTTACGGCGTACGGCTGCAATAGGGTCAGGGAACAATAAATCCAGCCGAGACTTTAATTCTCGGTTAAAATATAATTTTCCGGGTGTTCCTTGCGTGGTAGCGGAGATAGTGATTCGTGCTGATAACAAGTAAGAATTTATACTCTCTTGAATAGTAGACCCCTGTCGTCGCGCAGCCTTGTAGACTCTCTTGAAATTACGGACGTATACCTCAGCCAAACCGTTGGTCAAAGGCGCAAAACTTGGCCCGGTCATGTGCCTAATTCCGTTGGATTTTAACCAATTTTGGAATTCTGTGGACAAAAATTGGGCAGCATTGTCCGTAACTAAGCTGTCCATTAAACCATATAAAGCTATATGATTGTTTAAAACATCAATGACACGCGCGGACGTTGTTGACTTCATTTTATGCACAAAAGGAATTTTTGAATGTGCGTCTACAAGAATGAAAAACATGTAATTGTCCATCGGCCCCAAAAAATCAGCGTGTAAGCGATTATTTGGTTTTAGTGGATATTCCCACGTATGCTTAGGACCTGACGTTTGAGTATCTTTATACTCTTGACAATTTTGGCATGATTTGACTTTATTTTCAATGTCAGAGTCAATCTTAGGCCACCAGACTTTTTGTCTAGCTAAACTTTTCAATTGAACTATGCCTAAGTGAGCACTGTGTAGATCTTTCAAGATTTGTCTCCGCAAGGCCGTCGGCACCAGGACTCTATACCCCCAAATAAGGTTTCGTTTTCGACAGAGATTTCAGCACGACGTGTGAAGTACGGTAACAGATCGGGAATTTCGCATTTGTCAGGCCAACCATGGTTCACATAACGATAAACTTCTGAAAGGATTTTATCACGTTTACTTTCAAGAACGAGTGTCTCGTTTAAAACTGGAAGATTAGAAATAGTTTCTAAAGCAAGAATATTGTACTGCTCTTCCGCTTTCTCGAATTCCTCGGTATTTGGGAGGGGAAGGCGCGATAAAGCGTCTGCCGTCAAATTAAGTTTACCGGGAATGTGTTCGAATTCGTAATCGTAAGCATTAAGCATCACTGCCCAACGCTGAACCCTGGCGGCTGCGGTATTCCTTTTTTAGGGCCAAAAATCCAAACTAAAGCCTTCTGATCAGACTGCAGTATGAATCGCTGACCATAAACGTATTCATGAAACCGTTTCACTCCCCAAGCCACGCTGAGCGCTTCCCGGTCAAAATGCGAGTAGCCCCTTTCCGCTTGAGTGAGTTTACGTGAAGCGAAAGCTATCGGCCGTGATTCACCGTTTTTCATGACATGCATCAGGCACGCGCCGACCCCGTAGGGTGAGCCGTCACAAACGAGCTTGAGCTTTAATTTCGGATC
>JAHWFP010210376.1:98383-130976 GCA_023313725.1 Lithobius niger
CGATTACCACTGCCTGATACGATATCTTCCAATACTTGCAGCGAGATCACCGCGCCCGTTACACTCTTTCGACACTACCACACCGTTGATGTACGGTAGGACAAAGTCAACACCATTGCTGAGCGTGGTTACCCCGTCACTATCATTTCAGTGTAGTTCCCCAGTTTCCGCTTCTACTTCCGCCCCCGTGGAATCTGCATCGTCCTCTTCTGGTGGTAGGCCTCGCTTGACACCCCTTACGAAAACAGTATGCAAGGCTCCTGTTCGCCAGCCGAAATTGGCTAGAAATGAGTCCCGGTCGCTTCTACACGCTGCAAGCGCTTTTACGTGCAGACGCTCTGCGCGTTTGCGGGGCCTCCCCTTTAATTTGAACACCCTTCAACCCAAAACTAACTAATCTAGTCTTTTACCTTTCTTTTTTCGCCTAATTTGGTCCACTAGGCGAAAACCTCACCTAATTTAGACTATTATGTTTACCTTTCATAAGTTAAACTACTTGTTGATTTTAAATGTTTAACTAACCTAAACTATGCTATGCTATATGTATTTTATAGTGTGGTTATTAAAAATTTTTTACGGTATTAGGATGTTTCCCACTCCTATATGCCTTTTCATGGTAATTTTATGGCTCTTTCCCTTGTCATGCTACTCTATTAATCACATTTCACACGTGGTGATTTTTACCCGCTATTCATCTCTAGCAAGGGAGCGGGGGGGTTATGTTGGAACACGTGACCACGTGACGTGAGGGTGTCTCCCGACTCTTTCCCCAACTTTTCCAGTTAGTAAAACTCCCTTTTTTTACTTAGGTGTAAATGTAATTTACCACTGTGGCCTGTGATTAATTCAGTTAGCGTTTCTTCACTTTATTGTGACCGTCTTTAAACTGCATTGTTCTGCGTAACAATACCTTCTAATAAGCCTGTGGCCGACCATTAGGCCAAGCATTCTTGAGCAGTCTCTGCTCCACTTACTGATAGATGATTGATTGTTAACAAACACCGCTTTACTCCTTTGTAGTAGTGTCTGCATTGTTAGCCCCTCTCTGTACTAACACTCCAGCCTCGTTATTGCGTCTCCTCCCTCCTTTTCACTTTTCCTTCCTTGTTATCGTGTATCGTTCCTCCTTTTTTTTTTCCTTTCGACCCTAACAAGTCTTGACGACTGTAGCTGTTTTCCTGGAGAAATATTTACTAGGCCTAACCGCCATATTGTGTAGGCCTAATTCTACATTGGGAATCCGAAGCCCTTTACCCTTCGTCAGCCCTATTAAGTCGTGACAGCAACCTGCGTTAAGACTACCTGCGTTGTGTGACGTTCGTCAAGTAACGTTTTTCTTTCGATCCATGGGTCAAGTGGAGGGGAGTGGACACGCAAAAAGAAGTTGGACTGTCCCCAGGAGTAGATTAAAGAGTTGTTTGGACAGCAATCAAGAGTTGGTGTATTTTCAAGTAATATCATCACTACTTAACGTTTAGATCACGGACCTCTACTTTACTTTCTTGCCTTCTTTCTGTCTACTGCCGGGATCTGCACACTCTGCCCCAGTATGCCCATCTCTATTATTGGGAAGCTTTTACCAACTTTATTGATTTCAGCTAAGCAAGACGGCCGCATGCGATTATGTCAGGACGTATGCGGGACAGATTTCTACGGGGTTTGGCTCTTATGTCCGACAGATATGTAGTGTGATATCTTGACTTTGTGAAAATAAGCGAGTTTTTAGTGTTTTCGTCAACGTAAGATGAATTGTCACAGTAAGCGGGGTGACGTTTTTAAAAGTAAGTATTTTACGATAAGTAGCTAATTTCCATTTTCACTTACAGTACATCCAGAAACACTTCACTTTAGTTATTGACCGACTTTGTCCAAAGTCGCGGTGGGCCAGCTAAACCCTGAGCTAAAATGAACAGATTAGATATCAGCAATGGTAATTCTATTCATGTACGACTAAGGTACCCACCTAAGTTTCTCTTCCAAAAAGTAGGTGGGTGAATAACTTTTCCTTGAGAAAATACCGGCAAGTGGTGTTTGCTGTGGCGTGCGTACGACAGCAACAGTTCATGATGATGGTGAACAATGTTCATTTCTTTGTGAAGGGCAATTTTTCAACTTTTCCTTGCCCACATTACTGCCTGCCATAACACGCTCAGCCATGGTAGAACCAACAACAGCACCACTAAGGTGGTCTTACTGTGTAAGACGCATGCTGATACAATCTCGGCCAATGCACTCCAAGGCGAATGTCCAGGACGACGCTAATGCTTTCAAAGTGTGTGCTCGCACAGCCGGGGGAAGATCAAAACGAGTTGGTACTATGTCAAAAGAGCGCCGAATGACCTCAGAGATCCACACCACGATAATAAAATGGGGAACGGGTTTCACAGATGGGGCTACAGTGTCTCTTCGACGTAAAGGGGGCTACAGTGTCTCTTCGACGTAAAGGAAAAGAGGAATCGGAGTAGTGGTACCGCTCCGCGGAGGTTGCGTAGTCGAAGTTTTGTGTATTCCAGGTAAAGCCTTAAGGCTCCAATTGGGCATTGTACTCTTTCACCACTCAAAGGGTTTACCACCGAACTAAGGGCCTTGTACAAGAATAATTGGCACCGAAGGAGGTAGCGCTACTATTTAAGGGGAAAGAACATGCGGAATAATTTCAGCTGTTTCGTTAAGATTTGGGCTGAATAGCTCATTAAAACATTCAAAAGAGCGATTTATGAATGGAGCAAGACACCAGACCAACTAGATCGGGTGCTCAAACGATTGTGAGGAATTGGTGTCCAGTCAATTTAAGGTTTCGAGCATAGAGCATAAATATAAGCGGTATTTAGCCAATAACATATTTTGTGATCACACATTTTTATTTTTGGCTTCAGCTAACAGTATGCAATACTATTCAAAAGACTGCATCAAAATTCTTCTTACCAAAAAAGCTACGAATTTTGCGATATCGCAAAATAGCAGAAAGTACGCGTCCTTCTGTATATTATACCTGTATATTAAACTGGTCCAGTATATGCATAAGCTCATCTCGCTTGGTGGAGACAACGTCACCTAAAATGAATATTAAAAAATTATCAACCTACAATGTTGAACTTACTTAATTTTCTGCAATTTGTATACCATCTTAAAACTTGCTGCAGCCTTAATCACTTGTGGAGCTAACTTTACAATCATGTGACATGAAAATACAGCTCGTAAATACAGTAAATACAGTACAGTGGATCCCGGATATAACGAAATTAAAGGGAACACTAACAAAACTTCATTACATTCAAGATTTCACTATATTAGAACCTCTGATACTGGTATAATAAAATTTCATTTTCCAGATAGTCACTTACGCAAAACCAAAAATCACCGAAGTTCCACTACTCAAACTTGCAAATTTTCGACTATCTCTACTGATAGTCTTCTTCAGGCGAGAGCCATGAGACGTGCACAACAATTACCAACAAACTTTTTCAAGTCGTCCATACAAGAACACTAAAAAGTTCGCCTAAATTCACTTCAAGGACACCTACTTTGTCCTGCAAATTTTAGACATCCCTCCGATGTCTTCTTCAGGCCTTGAGGATGTTCGGACTTCGAACTACATCTTTCTTTCTGACAACGTGTGCATTCGAACTCGTTCTGACCACTTTAGCATTTGAATTTGGCCGCCCTCGTAGCCTCCTGTATTGATCAGCCTACACGCAATTCCCACTATCAAGTCGCCATTGACGATCAAACTGTTCACTGAGGTCTCTGCCTACCAGTTGAGCAACTCTAGGGTAGGCAGGGCGCTGGATGATATATTTCGATATATTTCGACTTTTTCAAGTCCACTACCTTCAAATTTCCCTCCTCTTTCCCAGCGAGCCTTGGATATCAGTCAGCATTCAAGCTCTAAAGCTCACTGTCTGAGCTGGCTTCTTCATCAATACTGGAGCTTTTGCTGAACGAAGGTAGGAATTTTTGCCAGCTTTTCATTGTTTAGCTGTCACTATTCTTCCTATCTGCTGATATGCCGATTTTTGCACGTTCATAAGTAATACCACTTATGAACATGCAAAAATCAGAATATTAGCAGATATGAAGAATAAAAAATCTCGCGTTTTGAGAAAATGCATCCGAAAGTCGGCGTTAGTTAAGCTACATAGCGCTGTTCTCATCTGATCATATCACTAGGACATGTTCGATCGTCTGCATTTTGAATCGGGGGGCTCAGCGTGACCTCCACTACTTGTAAGGCCAGTTCTCCACTTCTCACTATTAAACTCGCTACGGAGCAGAAACTGTATACAGGATTGGATGGTCCCTGGATATTCATCAATTTTACTTTCCCTGCGGATATGGAGCCTGGAGTCCATGGCTATTCAGCACCATATCCGAGAAATAGGTTGGACTGATGAATTTCCAGGGACTATCCAATCCTGGCATAGTGAGTTTAATAGCGAGCGGCGAAAGAAGTGGAGAACCGGCCTTACAAGTGGTTGAGGCTCAGCCGCAGATTCAAAAAGCAAACGATTGAACATGACGTAGTTTGTCTTCCGGTTTCAAGGCTGGAAGACTTGAAAATTGCAAATGCTTGGACTTTTTAAACTGGGAAACCTCCGTTCATGACAGGGCCAAAAGATTGTCCAGAGTAGGTCAGATGTGGGCCTTATATTGATTATTATTCTAAAACTAATGATATAAAAATTGTGTAGGGTCTAGGGGATAGCATGTTGTTTTTATTATATAAATAACGGGTAAATATTTCTGGGTCCAAAACACTTGCTGTTTCGAAATACTTGACGGCCAGTTATAAGAGCTCTAAAAGAGCAGTTTTCGTTATTGGCTAGGGAGATTGTTGGAGTGGTACAAAATTATATTTCTTCGTAGTCATAGTCGTCGCTGTTGGTTACTTCAATAATTAAGGGTTCGACTCGGTATTCAATCAGATGATCAGTGCCCCAATAATCGTTCTCAACCGTTACAACGTGGTTAATGCATTTCTGCCAGTCACCAGGGGTTACATTGGCTACTGCAGTAGTTGTTAAAGTTTTGACTTCTACAGTTTTACATTTTGTGTTGGATGCTCTTATTTCGTCTTGAACTTGGGCCCAAACTCGATGAGATTCAGCTCGACGTGGTACGGAAATTTGTTTTTCGACCCACGAAATAATTTCTGGCTTATTGCTGTTGCTTGTTGCTGCCTTGTCAAGTCGAACTGAATGACACGGAACATTGTCCATCACGATCACCAAGTCGGCTGGAATATAGGGTAGTAGCATGGTAGTTTTTAACCAGTTTTTAAAACAGTCGCCGTTCATTTCTTCATGGTAATCCCAAGTCTTCGTTTTCTAATGAAAAGAAGTTGACCACTATTTACAAATCCTTTTCATTAGAGCCAGCATGCCATGATATCAAACTTCGATCTTTTCCCGGTGGTATGAGGCGGCCACGTAACTTTTTTTCCTTGCCGTGCCACAGCATCTGTCGGCGGTGATGTTCGTTGGCTCACATCTCGTCCAAGTAAACAAACGGTAATTGTGGCTACGCAATTAACTTACAGAAGAACTACAGCGTAAAGCAACACTTTCTGGACTTTCGATATCAGTCGGAACCATAGATGCAAAGGGCGAGAATGCTTGCAATTTCTCTGCGCCCTTCAGCTTTCGATGTGCTAAGCCGTGGCGGCGTCGTCTGCGGCGTTAGGCCTAATCGTCATGCCGTAGTTTTGGCTGGAGTTGGATATCAGTATTTCCTTTGCTGCTGACAAGACACGCTTACCGTTTTCTGAGATTTTCCAGTGGCAAAGCTGTTCTCTTGAATTTGTTTGTGTTGTGTCCTGAGCCTCAATGTATTTGTAAACATTGCATACAATCTCCCTAGCGGACGAATTCAGAGGTTTTCCATATCGGGAAAGCGATGAAGCGAGAGATAAGGTCGCCATGTTGGTTCGTCTGCTCGAAGAGAAATTTTTACCAGGCGTGACCAATCCATTGGCCAAAAATCCGCGCGGAGTGGCCAACCAGAACCTAAAATAGTATATTCAAGCACAGCCGTGTCGCCTCTCCCGTTCACAGACATGTCACAGATATTGTCAAATCCGAGTTCATTAATGAAAAGATCGTTACTGTTCGTAATTATTCCTCACTGCAATTGTCAAAATCATTGCTGTGAAATGTAATCAGTGTAATTAAGGGCACGCAGTGCAAAGAGTAATCAGTATAATCACAACCAGGGTTTGGACGAATTTTTGCGAAATTATTCATTGGTTCACAGCAGCTGAGAGTTTGATAAAGTGACGACGCAAATTTTCTGTAGTGGTGGAGTTTCTGCAGCATTTGTTAGATTGGTTTCCAGAAGGTTCTTGTCCTACTTGATGAGGTAACGTTGCTTAGGGTTTCGATACCACCTTCGGGAAACATTGTGCCAATCCTGTCTAGCTGCGGTAGGAAAACAAAAGCCCATTTTGCCAGCCCTCCTGCCAGGCCGGCTGAAAATGGTTTCTATTGCCTAAACGAAAACATATATTACCTGATAATTTTAGCATTCTTCTCCGAAGTATGCATTCTTCTCTAGAGGATTAAAGTTGAACGGCGTGCCAGCTCCGTAACCCAACCGCACTTGTACGCATGCGCAGTTCCCCCGATATAGGCTGCAACCACAACTGATTGTCATCCTATTTTCCTCCGTTTCATCAGGTGGTGACTCCAGAGGGGAGGTAGGGTGGGTGAAGGTAATGTATGTTTTCGTTTAGGCAATAGAAACCATTTTCAGCCGGCCTGGCAGGAGGGCCGGCAAAATGGGCTTTCTAATTGCCGTTCGAAAACATCAATTACCTGATAATTTTAAAAATTCACCCAGACCTCGTCAACGCAGGTGGTGGGTACTACCTGACGTGTTGCCCTAGGATTAAGAGCTGGCGATCTTCTTGGGAACTCAGTGTAACGATACCCAGACAAAGTTAGGCCGTGAGGTTAAGGGGAAGGTTACCCGAGTTCTGGTGAAGTTTCATTGGTGTCGTTTTTGATGAAAGTTCAGTGTCTTGGTGGGATCAAAACCATGAAGGTGGAAGGTTGTTGTAATGGATATGTTGTGCAGACTCACAAATTGGGATTGTTTTGCAGCGGCAGTTCCCTTAAAAACAAGGTTTTACCAAGGTGGGCGTTTGGTGATGTCGTATATTGGGTGAGTTAAAAATGACAATCGTCGAAGAACTGCAATGTTGCAGACCTTCCGACGACTGGCAATTATCTGGATTGCCCTGTTAAGGTCCTCGGGCGGTAGGTAGTAAGTAAAGGACAGAAGGCAGATGAATCCGGATGGAAGCGGAGCTGCTAAGCAGTGGTCATGCTGTGGCTGTTTTGGGAAAAGCTTTTGAATCGTGTTGAGCCGAGTAGTGGAGTTGGTAGATTAATGACTGAAGGATAGTTAGCTTGAAACGACTTGCGGCAGAAAATTGCACTGCCTGTCGATGAGGTCAACTAGTTAGGGATCGACCGAGTAACAAAAAACCGAGTCCGAGCCGAGTCCGAGTAATTACGAATATCCACCGAGCCGAGTCCGAGTAATTACGAATATCCACCGAGCCGAGTCCGGGTCGTAGATTTTCAATTTTTGCTTTATGTTTAATATGCAGCTTTTTTTTACTTTGGTTTCGTTCTTTTTTTTGGCTTTCACTCATTTTCATTTTGCTTTCGTCCAGTTTTGTATTGAGCATAGTATAACAATGAGCAAAAGCAAATAAAAGGACGAAACCAACTTTAAAAAACTGTAAAATACCAGTAATTCTTTCTTCCAAATTTTTTAATTATAAACTTTACGTTATTAATTAAAGTTAAGTCAAAATTTAATTGACCAGCAATTCTTTGTTCCAAATTTTTTAATAATAAAGTGAAATGGAAAATAAAATGAATTTTGGTTACTTTGTCTTCCAATAGGCCTTTGTTGGCTTTAACCCTTTAAGCAACGATGAGGCCTAAGTGGAGGCCTATGGCGCACTTCCCCATACGTCGAAACGTTTATGGGGAAGTGCGGGTCGAAAAATGCGATTTTCGGCCAAAATATCGACATGAGAAAAGCTGAAATTCGCTACCTGATATGTTGTGCATCGATTTCTGTAAACAAAACGTTGTAAGCGATGTCTATACTTTTATAAAAAGCACTTTAGTTGAGTGCAGTCTCACTAAAAACTGCAAAAATGTGGTGTTCATTCCTTTTTCCGTAGTTCAAGAACAAAAAACTGTTCATTTTCGACAGCGGTAGCGATCGAACCAATCTGACTGGGCGCCGCCATCTTGAGTTCATTGAAAAGCTGGAATTCCCCTCTATCCGGACCTGTCAACATATTTTCTCGATGCCCGTTTGGCATTGGCCAATCAGATGGAATGTAAGAGGCTCTTTCTGGCGGTCTCAAGCTGCCTTTCCAAAACAATTGGAAGATCGCATTATCTCATTGGCCAGTTGGCACCACGTGACCGATTTGGCGCGCTCTCATTGGCTGACGGACGATTTCACAATGGCCACCATGGCGCGCTTTGGATTTCACGAGAGCGCTTATGTTCGGTTCGTTGTTGAAAATCACGAGAAAGATGATGTTTCACAACATTAAAAAATTAATTAGCAGCTGCGATGTACAACTAAAATGGAAAAGGAACCTATAAACCTTCACACTATCGCTTATCAGGTGGGAACATCTATTTTAAGCCGACTAACGGAAGCGTTTTCTCAACACGGATATTTTCAATTTTATTCGTTTACAGCCGGTAATTACAAAAAATTGGTTCTCCGAAACTATTAAAGCAATTTATCTGATTTTTTCTGTGCACATTAATGAATATCTATTCCGTGCAAGTAGTTGTAGGGGGATCCAGAAGGTATAAATGAAACAATGAAAATAAAAATAATTTTTTCAACAAATAATGATTACCCTGTTCGTACTCGGTCGAATTTTTACCGAGTCCGAGCCGGGTCAAAAATAGCATTACCCGGTACCGGGTCGGGTATTTACCCGGACCCGGTCGATCCCTACAACTAGTCCGGAGGATATATCCCCAAATTAGACGAAATTGTGCATTTTATCATAAAAGCATGAAACTTGGCAGGATTTTTGTTTACATCAACTTAAAACATTTAAGCATTGTAGGCATTTGCCAGAATTTTTACGAGCCGCCATATTGGAAAATGGCGGCCAAATAGTCTAAAATTGTGCATTTTCATCGTAAAAGCATAAAACTTGACAGGAATGTTGTTTACATAAAATTAAGAATTTTAAACGTTATAGGCATACTCCTGCATTGCTATGAGCCGCCATTTTGGAAAATGGCAGCCAATAGTCTAAAATTGTGCAGTTTCATCATAAAAGCGTGAAACTTGACAGGAATGTTGTTTACATAAAATTAAGAATTTTAAGCGTTGAAGGCATTCTCCTAAATTACTATGAGCCGCCATATTGGAAAGGGCAGCCAAAATGGCAGTCAAATTAAGTTTTTTCTCATAACTCCTGAACGAATCAACGGATTGAACTTTTCTTTTTTTATTCCTGTTTTTCATAATTCTTTTTTTTTTTTACCAAAAAACTGAAATAACTTTTCATACGACCAACCATTTTATCTGAAAATCTTACTTGTAAGGCCATGCTCAGTTAATTGTTTGGTTTACAGGCGCGTGCGGGTGTCTTAAATTATCGCGGGTCAAAATTTTTTATCGGAATCTTGGTCCACCCGCTAAAAATCATACTTTCACCAAATCTTGACCGTTTCTGACATTCCAGTATACCATTTTAACCGGCTCGAAACGAGCTTTTCAATGGTGCTAATTTCAAGCCTTTAGCTCAAACCACTAAGAAGTTATTTGGCAAAAACTAAAATATTTTTAATAATAGATGACATAAATAACATATTAGCAGAATATTATACTTTTTCAGTCTTGAGCTAGGTGCAGGTCAAAGAAATATGGTCAGTTAAATAAAATAAAAAATAAAATAAAAAGCCTGGTTGCCTGGTGCTTCAATTTTCAACCACGCCCGTAAACCAAACAATTTTTTTTGCATGGTCTAACTACTGTTACACGGTCTGAATATTTTTTATTATACGATTTGCTTACTTATGGCTTAATAGGCCCCTAAATTTGTGACTTTACTTTGAAGTAATTAGTACAAAGATGAAACCAACGGCATTTGCCCTTGAAAGCAATTGTAAATAACATATCAAATTTATACTAAAATATGATTAATGGAAACACGCCATTTGCCCGAATTCGACACTTTCAATGTTATTTATTGAAACACTGAATTCCTTTTCAGTCAGCAAAATTATGAACTTTTCCTTTATTGTTCTTCTTGAAATATCCTGTCCAATGATACCAAACATAACCGGAAGTAACTACCGGATGTGATACTAATGTATTAGTGAAAAGATGCCATTTTCTTTTCAAAATGTCATTTGAATACGACACTTTGAATTCCCTATCACAGTTAGTGAAATTACATCCCCTGCCTTTATTGTTCCTCTTGAAATTTCCTTTCCAATGATAAACTAAACACAAACGGTAGTAAGTGCTGGAAGTGGTATGAGTGAATCATTATTAATGCATAGTATACACCGTAATGTAAATAATAAGTTTTTTATAGTGCTCAAAATTGAAGGAATTGTTCACTTTTTGTGAAAAGCGTTAAGTTAGGTATGGATGCCTATGAAGGGTAACTGAAAAAAAAGCTACATGATAGCAAGTTCAACCCCCCCCCCCCCACCCCCGAAGGGGTAGGGGAGGGGATGACTTACTCTCCCCCAAACGGTTCTCTGGCTGTAACTCCCTAACCGTCAACAAATCAAAAGCATATTGTGAAGCATAGACGTTCAGCACACAATTCTGGACAGGAAAGGGATTATACATCTTTTACCTAAGAGCAACCTTTGAACCACACAATCGTATTTAAAGTATTATCAGCGTTAATTCACACGGACGCTCCTTTTTTCAATTGGTTGTTATAGTGATTTTCGTGTTCTAAGCGCTCTTGCGAGCCCTTTAATACCTCAAAATGGACGTGCTTCAAATTTTCTGAAAGGATTGAATGTATTCTTTTCATCAATCCTAACCGAATATTTTTACCTTAGGTAGGGACCGTCCTACACCCACTGAAAGGCGAAGAGGTAACGGCATAGCAGTGAAAGCGAATGTTGAGTTTCAAATTCAAAGTGGCCTTGCGAGCCCTCTAATAGCCCGAAATAAACATGCTTAGAATTTTCTGAAAGGTGGGGATGTATTCTTTCCATTAGTTCTAACCGAAATTATTTAACTTAGCTACTCATTTAAAGGTGAAGAGATAACGGCGTAGAGGCAAAAGTGAATAGCGATTTTCGAATTCAAAGTGCTCTTGCAAGCCTTCTTCTGCCCCCAGTATTGGTCCCCTGCGCGACTCGGAACTGCAGTTGAAATCTGAACCTGGTGAAATGGCAAACTTGCTCTGTGACACGTTTGCCGAAAATTTTCTCACTCTTGATGCTTCTGCCGTGAGCCTTCCTGTGCTGCCCATGCATAACAAGTGTATTCCCCCTCTTATCGTTAATGCTAGTACGGTGATCTCTGCGTTTAGAAGGCTCAAACCATCTTCTGCAACTGGTCCTGATAGCATCCCCTCCGGGTTCCTTGTGCATCACCAAGATAAACTGATTCCTTTTCTTATCAAGATGTTCCAAAACTTTGTAGACACAGGCTTCGTCCCACAGGAATGGCGCACTGCGATAATTACGCCTCTTTTCAAGAAGGGCTCCAGGCATGATCCTAGCAATTATCGTCCAATTAGTGTCACCGCGCATCTGGGTAAATGCTCGAGTCAATTATCTACCAGCACATTTTCACCTACACGACTAGCGAAGGTCTACTGAATGACGGGCAACATGGTTTCCGACCGAATCGGTCTACTGTTACCAATCTTCTCGAATTTTATTCTGACGTCTTTATCGCTCTTGACAACAATGTCCCAGTTGACGCTATCTACATGGATTGTATTAAGGCATTTGATAGAGTCTCCCATCCCCTACTTATTCACAAATTGAGGCGGTATGGTATTGTGGGACCAATCCTGTCCTGGATCGAACAATGGTTAACCAATAGGACACAGTTTGTGGCGGTTAACGGGCATCATTCGAGAGCTATACCTGTTACCAGTGGTACTATACAGGGTTCGGTCTTGGGACCACTACTGTTTCTGCTTTATTTTAATGACTTTGGAAACTCCTCGTCTTGTTTCGCGAACATGTTTGCTGACGATTCCAAAACTCGTGCTATTCTTAACACTGGGAATGAATTCACTGACCTTCAGCACGATTTAAACAAGATGTTTGAATGGTGCGCTACCTGGAAACTCTCAATGCACCCCGAGAAAACGGTTGTGATGCATTTGGGAAGGTGCAACCCCGAAAGGGACTACTTTTGAGGAACATCCCAGCTTCCTTCCGTAAATCAAACTACGGACCTGGGGGTTACCATCGATAGCAACCTCAATTTTTCGGATCACGTTGCCTCTACCATCAAAAAGGCCAACACTGTCTCCCTCATGATCAGCCGCACTATTTCTTCGCGCCATCCGGATGTTTATATGAAACTGTTCCTTGCCCTCGTCCGGCCTATCCTCGAGTATGCCACGGATCTGTGGCGCCCATTCTATAAAAGGGATCTCAGAGCGCTCGAGCGTGTGCAAAGACGTGCCACCAAGTGTGTCTCAAACTTAGCAGATATCCCGTATCAGAGACGCCTGCATACTCTTAAACTGCCTTCACTATGGTGGAGATTCGTTCGTGGTGCCACTATCACCCTTTACAAGATTTTGCAACAGTGCTACGGAGGACCAGTTTTTCACTCCCACTTCCAGATCAATACCTGGGCACAAACGCGCGGTCATCCGCTGAAACTCGCTGTCAATTACCATCGACACGAGTGGGCGCGTCACACCTTTTTTGCCCGGATTGTTCCCATTTGAAACGCCCTCCCGGAGACCGTTGTACTTACCTCAAGCACCAACGCCTTCAAAAATGCTTTTGATAAGCACTTCGCTGAATCACCACAACTTGTATACTTCTTTGAATAAGCGTACTGTCCATTGTATTTTTGTAATTTTTTTTATTTTTCCCCTTTAGTGATTGTTGTTGTTGACGGTTTTTGTTGGCCTATGGTATTGTGTTTTGTTGCTATGTTTTGTTTTGTATTGCATTTTGTAATGCCCGGAAGGGGCGATTTAATGCCAATTAATTAAAGTTAAAGTAAAGTTAAAGTTAATAGCCCAAAATTGACATGCTTAGAATTTTCTAAAAGGTGGCGATCTATTTTTTCCATCAATCCCAGCCAAAAATTGTTTCGCTTAGATAGGGACCATCCTACATTTGTTTCAATGTGTAGCTGTAATTGGTGTAGTGGATAGTTTCAATTTCAAAGTGCCATTGTAATGCTCATATTTGTATTCTTACCTAAGCTAAACAATTTCGGTAAAGATTGAAGGAAAGAAAAGAGAAAATCCTAAGCATGTCCATTTCAGGCTACTAGAGGGCTCGCAAGAGCACTTTGAATTCGAAAATCATTATACACTTTCGCCGCTTACGCCATTACCTCTTCACCTTTAAATGGGTGTAGGACAGTCGCTATCTAAGTTAAACAATTTCGGTTAGGATTGATGGAAAGAATAGAATGCCCCCTTTCAGAAAAACTTACAACATGTCCATTTCGGGCTGTTTTTCAGAGTCATGGAAAACAAGTAATTTGAGCGCCATTTTCCAATATGGCGGCTCAGCGATTGAGCAGAATGTCTACATGCTTAAATTCTTAATAATTCTAAGTAAACAACATTCCTGCCAAGTTTCATGCTTTTATGATAAAAATGCATAATTTTAGACTATTGGGCCACCATTTTCCAATTGGCAGCTAATAGCACTTTAGGAGAATGCCTACAACACTTAAATTTCTTAATTTGATGTAAACAACATTCCTGCCAAGTTTCATGCTTTTATGATATAAATGCACAATTTTAGACTATTGGGCCGCCATTTTCTTATATGGCGGCTCATAGCAATTTAGGAGAATGCCTACAACACTTAAAATTCTTAATTTGATGTAAACAACATTCCTGCCAATTTTCATGCTTTTATGATAAAAATGCACAATTTTAGGTATATCCTACGTAGTAAACAGGCAACGTTGGAAGACCTGCTGCAAAGCGTTGTGAACGTAATCAGTCAGGGGCTTTCAGCAGAGCAGGAAGATGGTCCCTGGAAATTGATGGTGACTTGCTGAAGCTCGAAACAGGATGTTGGCGACTGACAGCAAGCAGTGAAGGGTGAGGGTCCAAGGAGCAGCGATGAAAGAGGTTGCAATGAATGTTGGCAAGAGGTGACAGTTGCAAAGGATGAAGGCCCAAAAGAGCTGCAACGAATGCCGTCTAGGGGCAGCAGGCAGCGAAAGATTTTTTTTTTTTTTTTTTTTCTGTTTTGGCCGCTAGGACAGCAGGTGGTGAAGGACACTGCGCTGGAGTGCGGAAAATGGTTGATAGGGAGCAGTGGGCAGCATAAGTTGAAAGTTCAAAGGTGCTGCAACCAGTGTCGGTCATGGACAACAGGCAACAGAAGATGACGATCCGAAGCAGCTGTGTTTTTGTCAGTGTGGGACAGCTGATCGATTAGGGGTGTTCTCCTCCTGTGATTTTTCAAAATTTGAAGTTCACCTCGTCAATCTGTGGTGGTGGACACCACATGACGGATTCCTAGGGCATGAGCCAAGATCCCATTGCAACAGTCTTTCGTCAGATTTTAATGCGTTGCCGCTATCTGTGACTAGTCTCATCAGATTCAATGCGCAAAGGCTATCTACAATGGAATGAAGAAGTTTGAAGATTCCGAAATACCTGTGATGATGGCAGGTGAAGGACAGCAGGCTGAAGCGAAAGCAACTGTAGTTTATGATGCAAAGGAGCGTTTCAGACTGTTGTGGCGTTATTTCTTGGTTGATGTAGATGGGTGCTGGAAAAAAAATTGGTATAGCTATCCGTGATTCAGACCCAACGGTATCTGTTAGGAGGATGGCGAAGAGCTTGGAATCCAATCCAGAAGGTGTGAATGACAGTGGGCTGATGAAGGCGTGTCGAGAGGGGAAGTTGAGCCTGATGTTGAGAAGCTCAAATGGTACGGTCCGTGAATGCATGTTCTAGATTTGTGGACTGAAGAGCAACATTGTGTAATGGATGGTCCTGGAACGTTCTGATTCAGGATAGATCAGCCAAAGGCAATAAGGGTGAAGGGGCACCATCATGGATGAAGGTTCCTTCGGCGTATCTGTGGATCCTGGCTTGGTCTAGTCCGGTTAACGAAGGATGTTTTATCCGAGCACAGGAACTTGGATGACGACGGAGAAAATTTGTGACGGCTGTGAGATGAGAGAATAGTGAAGACAAAGGCGAATTTGGATGAGTAAGCTTTGTCTTGTGTTGACAATCATGGATGACTCACCTGAATCCATGTCCTTTACGTTGGAAAGGGAAGAATCATTGTGCCTGTCGAGTACATTGGAGTTCCGTTGAGTTTTGGCGTGGTCCAGTCTGCTTGAACGGGGCACGGTATGGCTTGATGCTTGTAAGAAAAATATTCGGGATTTTTCTTTGACCATGAGTTGTCGTGTTCAGCTGTGAGAGTCGTTTAAAAACGGATACGGAAGCAAGATTAGTGTGGGAGGTGTCAAATCCACAATTTCAGTTTCAAGCTGAGGAACGAGGCTGTTTTCCCTGTAGAATCTTGGTGTCGATTTCGAGGTGACAAGAAATGTGTAGCCCAATCCAGTGATGATGAAAGCATTCTCAGATTGGATGGCTGGCCTTGTTTTGAAATCACGGACAGCATGATCCAGAAATGTTTGTGCATGACTTGAGGACAGAGGCAGAAAGTGTGAAGGGTAGTCCACATCATTGTTGAGCAGATACGACGGGTGACGGGCTTCAGGAGGAAGGAACGCCGTCTTGGATGGTGGGCCGAAAATTAAAAACTCGGATGGGAATGGAAAAACATGGTTAGGGAATCAAAAGTTGGTTGTCCAATCTTGAGTGAAGGAATGGTTGTATCATGATGAGGTGGCTTGTAAGTTGTTGACTTGTAGGCTGTAACGGCGGATGCTACGACGGCTAAGGTGCTTGTAACATCCCCGACATCAGGTAGACTTCGGTCTTGTTTAAATTAATACTTTCAGGGATTTGTTGGTCTATCAAAGCACAGTCGTGGCTACAGCCCGATGTAGGGAACGGAGCGAAAATATCCTATCCATTTAAATAGGCTAACAAGTACTAATTTACAAGGTACGCGCTGCCACCAGGTGGAGTGACATTAATTGCAGAAAATCCTGAGTTAAGAACAAAAGGGGGTTTACGTAATATTTTAACTCTACAATTAATAACTGGGTAAAAACAACTGACGTTTAAAACGCTTGGTTTTATTTATGCAGTTAGACAAAATATAAAAAAAAACACTTTACATTTTCACACGAGTTTTTACAACTGAAAGCTTTTGAAAATAAAGCAACGAATTTACATTTATAAATTCAACAAACGAACTTTGGCGTTTAAGAAAACAGTTACCTTTCACATCAAGAAAGTTCACTCAGGTATGTTTCAATCTCCTAATGCAAAAGCAGCCGCAAGTTACAATAGGCCTACAGTATGTTGTTTGCGCACAAACTTAACTAAACTTCCAGTTAAAACTGAACTAGATCGGCTCAACGGGAGCACTAGCAATTTAAGCAGGACTTTTACTTAAATTAAATTATTTAAAACAAGCAAGAATAGACTTGGTTTTTAGGAAAGGAACCACCCTGACGTTTATGATTAACTAAGTTCAGAAACTGCCGATGTACGAAGTTAATACATAAATTTTCAAGCTAGAGGTTAAGTTAAAATTTGAACTAGTAATTTAGGTTTAGGGGCCTAAAGTAAAACTATTAATTTAAACTATGTGATACGAACCACAACCATAGTGCGCGGCATGGGAACTTTCGGACGGCATCGTTCCGCTCCTGATCGGCGTGACCACCTCCTAGTCCGAGATCTGTGAGCTATGCTAACTTTGGGATTGCAGGGCTGGTGGTATATATGGGTGAGGGAGGGTGGGACGTCTGCGACGACTGCACGTTTTGGCGGCAAGAGAGGCAGGCTTGGAGGAGGGAAATTTGTTCGAGTTCCAAAACGAGCTGTACCACGTGAAGGCTTTAGAGGTAAGTGTAACGATCTGAATTGGCCTTTAAAAGGTAGAGACAAGGGGGTTTGCGCTGATTGGCTGGAGCTTAGGAACTCTGAGTGGCTGGATCCAGGACCGTTGGAGCCGTTGAGGGTTTAGAGTTCTGGAAGGGTTTGGTGAATTGATGGAAAAGCAACAGTCCAAACTACGATGTTACGCATCGCAACTATTGAAGGGGGGGGAGGGAGGGGGAAACGAAGTGTTTGCACAGAATATTAATTTATTGGCTATGGAAACAGATCTTTATACGGGATTGTTTTTAATAGAAGGATAAGCAAGCTAGAATTGCATTTGGAACATGGGGTGGTCACCCTCGGCGATTTTCGTATCCATATTTACAAACAAAAACAAAAAGTGGTGTCCGGTAAAATTGCCGTAAAAATCTTTTGAAGTTGAGCACCATGGTTGTGTTCAAGGCGCAGGTTAAAATAATAAAAGAGTAAATAATTAATGTAGTGAAAAATGCTAAAACGCATTTAAGCTGGGGGCATTAACTTTGCAGTGGCAGAACTTAGTTATCATGGAAATTTTTCATAAAAATTGTGCGCACTACAAATCAAAATAAAAAATATCACATTTGACAAGTTCACATCCTATTTATGAGGTTAAGTACCTGTGCAAAGAAGCCCCTCCTATTCCACAACTAATCTAAGCTAGGTCGGCTTTATGCCTATAAAAATCGAAAAGAAATCATTACAAATGTACAAATTGGTTGGGGTTACGATGACCGGAAGTGTGTGCGTCGCGGCACAGTTTGGTGACTTTTTCTTAAGCTTGTAGCTGGAGAACCAGAAGGAAATTTTGAGTTCTGTTTTTGCAGAATGGAAGAGTAAAGTTGTGGCTATTAAGAATTTCTATGATGGGTCAATTCGGATCGTAACTCCTGTAGATACAGTGGTTTCAAGTTGGAGGTCGGACAAGTCAAGGACGGGGGGCGCCAAGACTTGGGAAAAAAAACTAGAGTTCGTGAAAACGATTTTTCCCGGAGGTTTCTTTGACAGCTGGAGTCCCGGTATCTTCTCCAAAAGGGTTTTGGCCAAAAAGCCCTTACAGGCCCCCACGCAGAGGATTCCATTTGGGGTTCCTGGTGAACGCAAAATGGAAGCTAAAACAGAAAAGGTCAGTGCACACAAGACATGCCACTATCAAGACTGTCAAGCCATGTAAAGTAAGTCAAGATCAACACGAGTTAAGCATTACCTCGGCTTTTATCAGGCCAACGGGATGGTATCCTATCCGCGGATCCACAAGATAATATTAAAACACTTTTTACAAAAATAAACTTCGCCGTTTTGTATTTTTTTGGGGACCAACGTTTTTGTGGCTAAGAAAATTTGATGTAAATTTAAAGTTACAAAGTTAAAAAGAAACACTATTTTTGCAAAATTAACTAGTTGCTTTCCGCACTGCTTGGTGCAGGAATATCGTACAGGCAACCAGAAAATTGAGCAGAAGACAGAAAAAAATTCGGAAAAACACTAGGTTTGACTGAATGTACAAGGTTAATTTTTTGTACGAATTAACAGATAAATGAGGCCATCTATTGCTCTGGTAATATGCCCCATATCTGGTCAGCCTCTACTCTAGTCTAGCCTTTTTTTGATCCTGGAAGGCTGCGAAAAAAACCGCCAGACGCATTACAATAAACCTAGACTGCGATAGTTGTTAGAAAATTGCACGCAATTTGGGGACGCATAAAATGACCAGCTCTATTCACTGTTAAAACACACCACTAGAATGGTTTTTAGGTTACCAGACAACTTGGTTTACAAGAGAATTTAAACACAGAAGGGTTTTGAGGTAGGTCCCAAAACTTAAAACATAACAATAAACGCTGGGAGGTTTTGTGGATAAAAACCAACAAGCTTTTAACGACAGTGCTAACCTTTTTCGCAGAGGGGTAGACAGACGGCTGTTTTTGAAGAAAGCCATTTCGTAGAAAACTTAAAGAAGAGCCAACCGGGAACAGATTGCAACTCTCGTAGAATATTCCTAATGAATATTTAACATGTGTCGTTAAAATCTCTGTTAATATCCTTCCACATAGGAAGGCGTTGATAATAACAGGGAGAATAAAATCATTGGCAATTTAGGTGAGAAGTTCCGAAACCGGAAAAGCTGAAAGTTCCTTTGGGTGTGGTTGCACTTTCAATATACCACCATATTTTATATAAAAAAAAATGTTTCGAAAATAAACGACAATTTTAACTTGATTAAAATTAGTTTTTACTATCCTAAAATACTTACCTCTAGTATGTGCTAAAATCGTTTTCGATTTGCTTTTCTACCCGATTTTTTTAACCCCTTTAAAGTTTAAAACACCTGCAACACTTGCAATGCAATGAGGTTAGCCTATCTGCCACTTGGTGCGCAACAATCGTTGCCTTCAACAAGCCAGTGCCAGCCCAACAATGACACTTCGTTTTCCGGAACCCACAACTCAACATTTCCAGGGTTCGGCGAAGCGGGGAGGCTGGGCGGGTTCTACTAGAGGTAAGTATTTTAGGATAGTAAAAACTAATTTTAATCAAGTTAAAATTGTCGTTTCTTACTATCTGTAAAATACTAACCTCTAGTATGTGCTGAATTTGTCCAATAGGCCGGTGGGACAGCACGAACCATGCTAACTCTCGTTGCATTGCACTCCACACCAACAATACGGTACACATCACACTTTAAACACTGCCAGCAAAGAACCTTTACCCATCTCAGCACTTGTCTCGGGCGAGGTCCTCAGCCATGGACTGCGAATCAGCACTGGTATTGCCACCGGGCAACAGTGACGACAACTGTCCATCTTTCCACTGTGTACCGCCCACTGTGTACAAGGTGCATATCCCCACAACTTCTTCACCAGGAAAAGGTTCATGTGGGCCACACTCCTCGTGTCGGGTTGGAAACTCTCCAGTATGCACTTTAACAGGAAGCTTTCCACCATTGCAACACCAAACACTGCCACGTGACGTGTCACCTGAACTTCACTGCCTTTGCCCACCTTCTCTCTCCCATGTAGAGAGAGTTCCAGCGGCATGATGACACCGCAACACTCCTTGTGTTGTGTCATCTCCTTTCCACTGTGTACACAGACTTCACTCACTCCCCAATAACACTTTCAGCCGCCACGTGCGGATGCTCCAGACCACTCCCACTCGCCGCATCTGTATCACGAAGATAATGGGCGATAAATGTGTTCTAGTTGGTCCAAGAGCACGCAGCTACCACATCATTAAGCGGGGTGCCAGACGTGAAGGCCCAAGACGCAGCATGGGCCCCTCTCATTCCCAGGGATGTCCAGCTGGTCCAGTCCGTGCTCATACGCTCGCTTGATGACCTCACAAATCCATTTCCTATCTTCGCTGGTGACAGTAAGGGAAGGACACCGCCAGATGCTCGATCCCGTTGCAAAAACTGCGGAGTGAGTGTAGATCCTGCGCGTCTCGAACGTCCAGACTGCTCCGTCAAATTGGTCCAAAGAAAAGGTGGAGAGCCCGGACCGAGCCTTGGGTCCACTCCGTACCCCCTGGATGAACCACTGGTTTCAATGCCTTAATCACCAAAGGCAAAGGCAATCTGGTCTTTGATTCTTCGCATGGAACCCAGCTGGAAAATCCAACGACACGGATGACCAGTCTCGATCAAAACAGATGTTCTTGCTATCTCTCACCAGAGCAACTAGCCCGCTCTGCCGAGCCGCTGAAGCCAGAGCCTCCAAGAAAAGAGTCCTCTGTGACAGTAGAAGCAATGGAGCCGAGCAAAGAGGTCCATAAGGCGCCAACCTTTCGACCGACCAACACCAAGGGCAAGTTCCATTTGGAGAACAACTGTAAGGCCTCGGTCTTGCATTCCAAAACGTCCGGACCAGGCGTGAAACATACTGGCCACAAGCTTCTTACTGCCCAGGATACACAAAAGAGTTGATGGCCCCTATACCCCTTGATGGCAGTCGGGGACAGGCCCTTAGCGAAAGGTTCCTACAAGTGGGACGACAAAGCGGCTTCGGTAGGGTCCGTTGGATCACATCTCTTCTTCAGGCACCAGAAACGCCAACCTTCCACCTGGCCTCACCTTTCTTCTTTGTCCCTACATCCGCTTTGAGGCCTCAGTGGTAAAACCCTATCCTTCCAAATTCCTCCCCACAGTCTCCACCCATGAAGATGAAGCATAGCGGGACAAGGGTGGGTCGCCGCACATCCGTGCTGGGTCAGAATGGAGTCCGAGATGGGTAGAGGAAGTGGGTCCTCCTATACAGTTCCACTAAGTCAGGAAATCATGACGCAGCTGGTTAGAGTGGTGTCACCAAAATGTATACTCCTGACGACTTGCGAAGTTTGTTCCAAGACACTTGCAGAAGCGAGAACGGGGGGAAACAGGTAGCTGACAGGCCTGCTCAGTCGATGGAGAGCGCGTCTGTGGCCCACATCATCGAGTCAGTTGTAGCAAGTCGCAAACAGGCCTCCCAGGGCTTTCCCCACGTCAATAACGAGCCCTGGCACAGGCTGGGATCGAATCTTCATTCCGTTGTGCGAGTTCTCTGACGTGACAACTCGTCTGCTAGATTATGGAGCCTCCCTGCTACATGATGCAGACGCAGGTTGAGATGCACGGCTTCGCACAGTCGAAACAGCAGGGAGGTCTCTTCCATCATCAACCAAGAACGAGTCCCTCCTCCTATCATGACGTGAGCCACCGCCGTTGTGTTGTGCATCATAGCCATCCCCGCCTATCACCGTCTTCCCACGCAAACTCCTTCCTTGACCTGCCCCGCCAGACGTTTTGCTCGCTTCTCCAGAACATTGATGTGTAACTGGCATTCCTCATCTGACCACACTCCCGCCATCATGAGACCCTCGAAGTACGCCCCCCAGCCTGTGGAAGATGCATCCGTGAAGAGAAGTCCAAACGGCGTTGGGTCCTGAATGGGCACTCCCCGGCAGGTGTTGAGGGGATCACCCTACCACAGAACTGCAAACTGTCCAGAGAAAACACAACCCACCAGGACGACGAGGTTATCACTCATGGTTCCTGAACCAATGCATCGGCCTGACCTTCCATTCCCCGAAAGGAACCAGCTCAGCGCAAGAATCGACGACACCTATTACTGACACCAGGTCCACTGACGTCATCTCGGTGGCTAGCTGCAACCTTTCCATCCGATCCAGTTACCTCTCTACCTGTTCCTGCGATGGCCAACCCGTGAACTCGACCGTATCGAACTGAGCGCCGAGGAACACAAACTGCCTGCAAGGCACCAGCCTGGGCATTTCCAACTGGACGCCTAGACCCAGAACCTTGAAGACACGTGGCCAATTGCCACTTGAGTACTTCCTCCGACTGATGGCGGAGCACCCAAACGCCGATAAAGGCATGGGCTACAATGTCCAAACAATGTAGAAACCCCCAACCCAGGCAAAGCACTTCCGTGAAGACATGAGATCCGGTTGCAATCCCAAAAGGTAGGACACGAAACTGGTACGACTGACCTCCTACAAAAAGGCGAAACAGATGCCGAATCCCCTGGTGCAACGGACCATGCATGCATCCTCGAAATAAATGGCAATTGTAACAACGGTTGGCTGCATCGCTTCTCTGAACGACCGAATCGTCTCCATCTTGAAAACGCTGCTTCTCTAGATGTTGGTTCAGCTTTCTGAGGCTGGAGTAAGCGCTGGTTCAGACACAAAAAGCGGCGAATGTTCTCTGCCTACAGCGGACAGAGTGAACACGCCGTCGGTGGACCTCCCAGTTGTCCACATGGGGACGAAACCTTCCCCCCCAACCCGCTAGAGAAGTGGAGGACGGTGAGGGGGGAAAACATCCATAGCGGCTCCTGGGGGGACGACCCCGAGAGGCACCCATCCACGATGTGAGCATCCACGGAAAACGTCCCCTGCCTTGAAAAGGGGGATGACCCCTGGAACGTGCAACGTGCTGCTGTGACGTGGAGAAATCCGTGCAACGTGCATTGTGGAAAACGCTTGCCGGCATGAACCTGAAAACGAGGGAGGATGTGTTCTCTGCTCAAACACAAAATGCCATGCAGTGTTAGCAAATTTTCGGTCCCTTGGAAGGGAATCGACGTTCTGATGGTTTCAAACCTGGATGTAAGCCGAACACCACCATTACCTCACAATACGGCGTCTGGGCCTCAGACAAGAATGAAAAATTCCCCACCCGAGCAATGCCGCCGGGGCTTGCAAAGTACGGGGGTGGGGGAGACTCGATGCAAGTAGACAAAAAAGTTGACCTGACATTGCAAAAGTGGACAACCCCGTTTTCCAAGTTAGCAGTCACTCGACGTTGTTCTAAGACAAGACCTGAATTTAATTTGAACTCAAAGAGATAAACCGAGTTTCCATTCACAATGAGTTAATGGTTCCAACCCAGCCACACGCCAGGAGCGAGGTCGGGGGAGGGGGGGGGGGGCATCCTGGTCAACCTTCTACAGAATCTTGCGTCTTTGAAGTTGAGAAATAAAACAGCAGAAAACTTAGCCAGCAAAAGGCGACAAAAGGGTTCGTTCTGCAGATTCCAAAACTCCAAACATTTTACTAATAGGCCTCACACTGTACAACAAAGGCTGTAGTGCAACCGTCGTAAAATGCCCCTAACCAGCCACAGACTCGCATACAAAATTCAGTGTCAGTAACAAGCAAGGAATTTAAAATAAAATAAAAAATAAAAATTCCTTCAGATTTGTTGAAGTCTGAGTACGCATTTTTCGGCGCCGATCAGACTTGTGCACCACTCGGGGCTTCTTGGTGTCCGATTGTGGGTCTTTTCCCCTCTATGGGAACTCACCATAGTGGCTGAGACTCGTTTTTGGCGTTTTCTCCGCCACGAGACATTTTAGGGCTAACTCCCTCCTTGGAGTTTCTAATTTTTGTTGCATGCCCTTCACACTTCCTTCTTGCAAGGAATTTACAAGCCGCGAATTAACCATCAAGGAATTTAAAGTTAAATTAAAAATCCTTAACGAAATTAAAAGAAATGCAAAATTTGGAAGGCGTTTCCGATGCAGCGACCGCTTGATCAAATGAAAGAATCACCGTAAAAAACTGCACGATACGGCCAATGTGAAGAACCAGACACGGCCATGCAACGGCCTGTCAACTCGCAATGGCGATGGCCGGCCACAGTCCGCGACGAGAGCCGGGAAGTGTAACCAGGATGTGGCCAAGGACTAACAAAGTTGCAACGTGAACTACACGTGGCTAACAAGGAACGCTGACGAACTGTGAAGAATACTACGATGTTTAGCCTCCTTAAAGTTATGACAACTGAACATATCAAACTTCTAGCAACAAGTGGCGATTGGTGGTTGAGTGGTTATTGGTGGTTAACGAGTGGCGATTGGTGGTTAACGAATGGCGAATGGCAGGCAACGAGTGGCGATTGGCGGTTAATGAGTGGCGAGTGGCGTGTGACCCTCCTGGCACAACGCACCGCCCTTCGGCATCAACAGTACGCATCTAGTGCGATTCGCTGGCGATGAGGATCTGTTGAAGTCTGAGTACGGCGTTTTTCGGCGCCTATCAGACTTGTGCACCACTCGGGGCTTCGTGGTGTTCGCCACGCCCCGAGTGTGGGTCTTTTTTCCCTCTATGGCAATTCAACATAGTGGCTGAGACTCGTTTTTGGCGTTTTCTCCGCCACGAGACTTTTTGGGGCTAACTCCCTCCTTGGAGTTTTCAATTTTTTGTTGCATTTCTCTCAAACTTCCATCTTGCAACATTGCCCCACACTAACAGCTCCGGTTCAGACACGACCGTCTGCTGTAGAGTAGCCACAGACCCAGTGCCAACAGCCTCATTTTTTCAACTCACCACAGGCAGCTTCCTAGCAACAACGGTTTCGGTTTCGCAAACGAAGCTCCTCCTCCACGACGATAGATGGCAGCACTCGCCTGGCAACCGACGGCACGACCATGGAGGAAGGAAAAGAGCACGACCGGCGATTGGCGTTTGGCGGTTGCCATCTGCGCAAAAAACGCCACCATCTGCTCCTGCAGCACGGCAAACTTTCAGCACAAATGCAATCAAATCAAAAATCCATTTTATGCCTCACGAACTGCAAACATCTCAAATTACCAGGGTCAACTGGAGACATGGACAGCAAGGAAGACAGCCCGGCGATGAAGAAGCATTCCCGGCCCCAACCACATTAGGCCTAACGGAAGCGTCCGTACACCAAGTCAAACAAACACAAGTGGGGCATTTAGGTCAGTAATAAAAAATTCCAACAACGTTCAAGCGGTGTTTTAGATCCAGAAGGAGACTCAATCGAACCTATATATATAATTTTTTTTTTCTTTCTTTTCGAAAAGCACGCGACATCGGACCAATTTCAACCATTTGTGCAGCACTTCTATCACCTCATTTTCGTCCTAAAATCCATCAAAACCCGGTAAAACTACATAGCCACCACTGGCAACCGCAGGGTGAATGTCCTGAGGGTTTAATTCTTCATTATTTTCACACGAACACTCGGGAAAATCCCCCGACGCGAACAAAATGAAATTTCGGGCAAGGAACACGAAACGCCGGATTCCCTGGCGAAAAGCAAAAAAGAACAGAGCAAACATTACACACATCTGCCTTGTCCCATACCCGAAAACGAAGTGTCATTGTTGGGCTGGCGCTGGCTTGTTGGAGGCAACGATTGTTGCGCACCAAGTGGCAGATAGGCTAACCTCATTGCATTGCAAGTGTTGCAGGTGTTTTAAACTTTAAAGGGGTTTAAAAAATCGGGTAGAAAAGCAAATCGAAAACGATTTTAGCACATACTAGAGGTTAGTATTTTACAGATAGTACGAAATAAATGGTTCTCAGCAGAAAATTTTACACTGTAAACGAAATATTTAAAATTACAGTTTAAACAAAATACCGACTTAAAGTGTCAGCGTTCAAGTGATACTTTCCAGGTTTGTAACGAACTGTATAGTCGTAGTCTTGAAGGGTAAGCCTCCACCTAAGCAATCAGGGGTTCTTTCCAGACATTTGCTTGAGCCAATGTAACGGGTTATGATCTGATTCAATGTTAAATTTTGTCCCATAAATGTAAGGCCGTAACTTAGCAACTGACCAGATCAAACACGCACATTCTTTTTCTGTAGTTCCATAGGTCTGTTCTCTAGCTGTCAGCTTTCTAGACACATAGAGACAGGGATGCTCATCTCCTTCAAATTCTTGAGATAAAACGCAACCCATACCTCTCTCAGAACAATCACATTGCAAAATGAAGGTTTGGTTGAAGTCGGGAGCTCTTAAGACAGGAAACGTTACTAGAGCGTTTTTCAAAGTATCAAAAGCCAGCTGCTTTGATTCATCCCAGGTTACTGGGTCTGGTGCATCCTTTTTAAGGAGTCAGTTAGACAAGCACAAATTTCTGAATATTGAGGAATGTAGCGCTGGTAATAGCGTATAAGGCCTAGAAAGGAACGGACATCTTTCTTGGTTTGTGGTCGTGCAAACTTCTGCACGGCAAGGACTTTTACCTCAGAGGGAAAACATCTGCGAACCTCATGACCTAAGAAGGTAGCCTTGTGACAAGCGACCTGCGACTTTTTTGCATTAACAGTGAGTCCGGACTTCTTGACTGCAAGGAGAAAACGACAATTTTAACTTGATTAAAATTAGTTTTTACTATCCTAAAATACTTACCTCTAGTATGTGCTAAAATCGTTTTCGACTTGCTTTTCTACCCGATTTTTTAAACCCCTTAAAAGTTTAAAACACCTGCAACACTTGCAATGCAATGAGGTTAGCCTATCTGCCACTTGGTGCGCAACAATCGTTGCCTCCAACAAGCCAGCGCCAGCCCAACAATGACACTTCGTTTTCCGGAACCCACAACTCAACTTTTCCAGGGTTCGGCGAAGCGGGGAGGCTGGGCGAGTCCTACTAGAGGTAAGTATTTTAGGATAGTAAAAACTAATTTTAATCAAGTTAAAATTGTCGTTTCTTACTATCTGTAAAATACTAACCTCTAGTATGTGCTGAATTTGTCCAATAGGCCGGTGGGACAGCACGAACCCTGCTAACTCTCGTTGCATTGCACTCCACACCAACAATACAGTACACATCACACATTAAACACTGCCAGCAACAAACCTTTACCCATCTCAGCACTTGTCTCGGGCGAGGTCCTCGGCCATGGACTGCGATCCACCACTGGTATTGCCACCGGGCAACAGTGATGACAACTGTCCATCTTTCCACTGTGTACTGTCCACTGTGTACAACGTGCATATCCCCACAACTCCTTCACCAGGAAAAGGTTCATGTGGGCCAACCCCTCAACACTCCTCGTGTCAGGTTGGAAACTCTCCAGTATGCACTTTAACAGGAAGCATGCCACCATTGCAACACCAAACACTGCCTCGTGACGTGTCGCCTGAACTTCACTGCCTTTGCCCACCTTCTTTCTCCCATTTAGAGAAAGTTCCAGTGGGCATGATGACACTACAACACTCCTTGTGTTGTGTCATCTCATTTCCACTGTGTACACAAACTTCACTCACTCCCCAACAACGCTTCTAGCCGCCACTTGGGGATGCTCCAGACCACTCCCACTCGCCGTATCTGTATCACAAAGATAATGGGCGATAAAAGTGTTCTTGTTGGTCCAAGAGCTGGCAGCTACCACATCATTAATCGGGGTGCCAGATGAGAAGGCCCAAGACGCAGCCAAAACCCTCAACGCATGGGCCCCTTACATTCGCAGGGATGTCCAGATGGTCCAGTCCGTGCTCATACACTCGCGTGATGACCTTACAAATCCATTTCCCTATCTTCGCTGGTGACGGGAAGGGAAGGACACCTCCAGAAGCTCGATCCCATTGCAAAAAATGTGGAGTGAGTGTAGATCCTGCTCGTCCCGAACGTCCAGACTGCTCCGTCAAATTGGTCCTAAGAAAAGGTGGAGAGCCCGGACCGAGCCTTGGGTCCACTCCATACCCCCTAGATCAATCACTGTCTTCAATGCCTTAATCACCAAAGGCATGGGGGCCACATCTGGTGTTTGATTCTTCACAAGGAAGTCAAGGGAGGAAGGAAGGAAGGATGAATGTTCTTGCCATCTCTCACCAGAGCAGCTAGCTCGCTCAGCCGAGCCGCCAGAGCCACCAAGAAAAAGGGTCCTAAGGCGCCAACTCCAGACCGGCTAACACCAAGGGCAAGCTCCATTTGGGGAACAACTGTTAGGCCTCGGTGTTGCATTCACAAACGCCCGGACCTGGCGTGAACCATGTTCACTGGCCATCTCTCACCAGAGCAGCCAGCTCGCTCTGCCGAGCTGCCGAAGCCAGAGCCACCGAGAATAGGGTCTACTGCGATAACAGGAGCAACGAAGCCGAACAAAGAGGTTCGTAAGGTGCCAATTCCAAACTAGCTAACACCAACAGTAAGTTCCATCTGGGAAACAATTGCTTAATCCTTGGCCGGGCATTTACAAAGGCCCGAACCAGCCGTGATACATGTTCACTGGTCACCAGCTTCTTCCTTCCCAATGCCGACAAGACGGAGTTGATGGCCGAACGATACCCCTTAATGGCCGTTGGGGACAAGCCTTTGACAAATCGTTCTTCCAGGAAAGATGACAAAGCGGCTTCGGTCGGGCCCGTCGGATCAATTTCCACCTTCCGGCACCAGAAAAACCCAATTTTCCACCGGGCGTCGTCGTTTTTCCTCGTTGAAGAACGCAGGCAACCCAACATCCGCTCCGAAAGGTTTTTTCAAGTGGGACGACAAAGCGGCTTCTGTAGGGTCCGTTGGATCACATCCCTTCTTCTAGCACCAGAAACGCCAAACCTTCCACCTGGCCTCACTGTTCTTCCTTGTCGAAGAATGGCGGCAACCCTACATCCCCTCCGAGGCCTCAGTGGTAAAACCCTCACCTTCCAAATTCCTTACCACAGTCTCCACCCGTGAACTTGGGACAAGGGTGGGTCGCGCACCTCAGTGCTGGGTCAGGATGGAGTAGAGGAAGTGGGTCCTCCTTCGACAGTTCCACTAAGTAAGGAAACCATGACGCAGCTGGTCAGAGTGGTGCCACCAAAATGTATTCTCCCGGGGACTTGCGAAGAATGTTCCAAGACGCCTGCAGAAGCGAGAACGGGGGGAAACAGGTAGCTGACAGGCCTGCTCAATCGATGGAGAGAGCGTACGTGGCCCACATCGTCGAGTCCAGAAACGGCGAGACAAAGTGTGGGAGTTGGCAGTTGTAGCATGCCGCAAACAGGCCCACCCAGGCTTCCCCCACGTCAATAACGAGCCCTGGCACAGGCTGGGATCGAAACTTCATTCCGTTGTGTGAGTTCTCTGACGTGACAACTCGTCTGCTAGATTACTGAGCTTCCCTGCTACATGATGCAGACGCAGGTTGAGATGCAGGGCTTCGTGCAGTCGAAACAGCAGGGAGGTCTCTTCCATCATCAACCAAGAACAAGTCCCTCCTCCTATCATGACGTGAGCCACCGCCGTTGTGTTGTGCATCATAGCCATCCCCGCCTATCACGTTCTTCCCACGCAAACTCTTTCCTTGACCTGCACCGCCAGACGTTTTGCTCGCTTCTCCAGAACATTGATATGTAACTGGCATTCCTCATCTGACCCCACTCCCGCCGTCATGAGACCCTCGAAGTACGCCCCCCAGCCTGTGGAGGATGCGTCCGTGAAGAGAAGTCCAAACGGCGTTGGGTCCTGAATGGGCACTCCCCGGCAGGTGTTGAAGGGATCACCCTACCACAGAACTGTAACTGTCCAGAGAAAACACATCCCACCAGGACGACGAGGTTATCATTCATGGTTCCTGAACAAATGCATCGGCCTGACCTTCCATTCCCCGAAAGGAACCAGCTCAGCGCAGGAATCGACGACACCTGTTACTGACACAAGGTCCACTGACATAATCTCGGTGGCTAGCTGCAACCTTTCCATCCGATCCAGTAACCTCCCTACCTGTTCCTGCGATGGCCAACCCGTGAACTCGACCGTATCGAACTGAGCGCCGCGGAACACAAACTGCCTGCACGGCACCAGCCCGGGCATTTCCAACTGGACGCCTAGACCCAGAACCTTGAAGACACGTGGCCAATTGCCACCTGAGTACTTCCTCCGAGTGATGGCGGAGCAACCAAACGCTGATATAGGCATGGGCTACAATTTCCCAACAATGTAGAAACCCCCAATCCAGGCAAAGCACTTCCGTGAAGACATGAGATCCGGTTGCAATCCCAAAAGGTAGGACACGAAACTGGTACGATTGACCTCCTACAAAAAGGCGAAACAGATGCCGAATCCCCTGGTGCAATGGACCATGCATTCATGCATCCTCGAAATAGATGGCAATTGTAACAACGGTTGGCTGCATCGCTTCTCTGACAGACCGAATCGTCTCCACCTTGAAAACGCTGCTTCTCTAGATGTTGGTTCAGCTTTCAGAGGCTGGAGTAAGCGGTCGTTCAGACACAAAAAACGGCGAATGTTCTCTGCCTACAGCGGACAGAGTGAGCACGCCGTCGGTGATGACCTCCCAGTTGTCCACATGGGGACGCAACTTCCCCCCCCCAACCCGCTAGAGAAATGGAGGAAGGTGAGGGGGGGGGGGGACATCCATACCAGCTCCTGGGGGGACGACCCCGAGAGGCACCTATCCACGATGTGAGAATCCACGGAAAACGTCCCCTGCCTTGAAAAGGGGGGTGACCCCTGGAACGTGCAACGTGCTGCTGTGACGTGGAGAAATCCGTGCAACGTGCGTTGTGGAAAACGCTTGCAGGCATGAACCTGAGAACGAGGGAGGATGTGTTCTCAGCTCAAACACAAAATGCCGTGCAGTGTTAGCAAATTTTCGGTCCCTTGGAAGGGAATCGACGTTCTAATGGTTTCAAACCTAGATGTAAGCCGAACACCACATTACCTCACAGTACGGCGTCTGGACCTCAGACAAGAATGAAAAATCCCCCACCCGAGCAATGCCGCCGGGGCTTGCAAAGTACAGGGGTAGGGGGGGGGGGAGAGACTCGATGCAAGTAGACAAAAAAGTTGACCTGACATTGCAAAAGTGGACAACTACGTTTTACAAGTTAGCAGTCACTCGACGTTGTTCTAAGACAAGACCTGAATTTAATTTCAACTCAAAGAGATGAACCGAGTTTCCATTCACAATGAGTTAATGGTTCCAACCCAGCCACACGCCAGGAGCGAGGTCGGGGGAGGGGGGGGCATCCTGGTCAACCTCCTACAGAATCTTGCGTCTTTGAAGTTGAGAAATAAAACAGCAGAAAACTTAGCCAGCAAAAGGCAACAAAAGGGTTCGTTCTGCAGATTCCTGATTTCCATTCCAAAACTCCAAACGTTTTACTAATAGGCCTCACACTGTACAACAAAGGCTGTAGTGCAACCGTAGTAAAATGCCCTTATCCAGCCACAGACTCTCATACAAAATTCAGTGTCAGTAACGAGCAAGGAATTTTAAAATTAAAAGAAAAATTAAAATTCCTTCAGATCTGTTTAAGTCTGAGTACGGCATTTTTCGGCGCTGATCAGACTTGTGCACCACTCGGGGCTCCGTGGTGTTCGCCACGTCCTGATTGTGGGTCTTTTCCCCTCTATGGGAACTCAACATAGTGGCTGAGACTCGTTTTTGGCGTTTTCTCTGCCACGAGACATTTTAGGGCTAACTCCCTCCTTGGAGTTATCAATTTTTGTTGCATGCCCTTCACACTTCCTTCTTGCAAGGATTTTACAAGCCACGAATTAACCATCAAGGAATTTAAAGTTAAATTAAAAATCCTTAACGAAATTAAAATAAATGCAAAATTTGGAAGGCGTTTCCGATGCAGCGACCGTTTGATCAAATGAAAGAATCACCGTTAAAACCCGCACGATACGGCCAATGTGAAGAACCAGACACGGCCATGCAACGGCCTGTCAACTCGCAATGGCGATGGCCGGCCACAGCCCGTGACGAGAGTCGGGAAGTGTAACCAGGATGTGGCCAAGGACTAACAAAGTTGCAACGTGAACTACACGTGGCTAACAAGGAACGCTGACGAACTGTGAAGAATACTACGATGTTTAGCATCCTTGAAGTTATGACAACTGAACATATCGAACTTCTAGCAACAAGTGGCGATTGGTGGTTAACAAGTGGCGATTGGTGGGTAACGAGTGGCGATTGGTGGTTAACAAGTGGCGATTGGTGGTTAACGAGTGGCGGGTAACGGGTGGCGATTGGCGGTTAATGAGTGGCGTGTGACACTCCTGGCACAACGCACCGCCCTTCAGCATCAACAGTACGCATCTAGTGCGATTCGCCGGCGATGAGGATCTGTTGAAGTCTGAGTACGGCGTTTTTCG
>JAHWFP010210376.1:130986-143828 GCA_023313725.1 Lithobius niger
GATCTGTTGAAGTCTGAGTACGGCGTTTTTCGGCGCCTATCAGACTTATGCACCACTCGGGGCTTCGTGGTGTTCGCCACGCCCCGAGTGTGGGTCTTTTTCCCCTCTATGGGAATTCAACATAGTGGCTGAGACTCGTTTTTGGCGTTTTCTCCGCCACGAGACTTTTTGGGGCTAACTCCTTCCTTGGAGTTTTCAATTTTTTGTTGCATTTCCCTCACACTTCCATCTTGCAACATTGCCCCGCACTAACAGCTCCGGTTCAGACACGACCGTCTGCTGTAGTGCAGCCACAGACCCAGTGCCAACAGCCTCATTTTTTCAACTCACCACAGGCAGCTTCCCAGCAACAACAGTTTCGGTTTCGCAAACGAAGCTCCTCCTCCGCGACGATAGATGGCAGCACTTGCTTGGCAACTGATGGCACGAAGCACGATCATGGAGGAAAGAAAAGAGCACGACCGGCGATTGGCGTTTGGCGGTTGCCATCTGCGCAAAAAACGCCACCATCTGCTCCTGCAGCACGGCAAACTTTCAGCACAAATCCAATCGAATCAAAAATTCATTTTATGCCTCACGAACTGCAAACATCTCAAATTACCAGGGTCAACTGGAGACATGGACAGCAAGGAAGACAGCCCGGCGATGAAGAAGCATTCCCGGCTCCAACCACATTAGGCCTAACGGAAGCGTCCGTACACCAAGCCAAACAAAACAAAGTGGGGCATTTAGGTTAGTAATAAAAAATTCCGACAACGTTCAAGCGGTGTTTTAGATCCAGAAGGAGACTCAATCGAACCTATATGTATAATTTTTTTTTTTTCTTTTTCTCTTTTTTCGAAAAACACGCGACATCGGACCAATTTCACTTCTAACACCTAATTTTCGTCCCAAAATCCATCAAAACCCGGTAAAACTACATGGCCACCACTGGCAACCGCAGGGTGAATGTCCTGAGGGTTTAATTCTTCATTATTTTCACACGAACACTCGGGAAAATCCCCCGACTCGAACAAAATGAAATCTCGGGCAAGGAACACGAAACGCCGGATTCCCTGGCGAAAAGCAAAAAAGAACGGAGCAAACATTACACACGTCTGCCTCGTCCCATACCCGAAAACGAAGTGTCATTGTTGGGCTGGCGCTGGCTTGTTGGAGGCAACGATTGTTGCGCACCAAGTGGCAGATAGGCTAACCTCATTGCATTGCAAGTGTTGCAGGTGTTTTAAACTTTTAAGGGGTTTAAAAAATCGGGTAGAAAAGCAAATCGAAAACGATTTTAGCACATACTAGAGGTTAGTATTTTACAGATAGTAAGAAACTAAGTACATTTTCGAGATGCTGTGGCCACGTTTCGGCCCCCACAGCAGTGTCGTCTTGGAAGGGAGTTACAAACTCTTCCATGCCACGAGTGACATTGTCCATTAGCTCTTGGAAGCAAAATGGGGCATTTTTCATCCCCATGTTCATCATGACGGGAGCAAACTTCCCAATGGGAGTTGTGATTGTGGCAGCTAAAGAAGCTTGTGGCGTCAAGCGCACTTGCCAAAATCCACGATTTAAATCGAAAATGGAAATAAATATCCCCTTGGCTGTTCTTTCAATGCACTCTTCGATATTTGGAATTGGGTAATCTTTAGTTACCGTGTTATTGTTTAATTCCCTGTAGTCAGCTACGGGACGTGGGCTGGCGTCCTCCTTTTGAACAATGATCATTGGTGATCTGTGAGGAGAATCAGTCTCAACAATCAAGCCCAAATCAAGCAACGCCTGATTTCAGTTACAATTAAATCCCTTTCAAATTTCGCATGGCGATAATATTTGCAGGGCTTAACTTGTGTATCTACAAGTTCAACATCATGAGTGATAAGGTCGGTACGACCCGGTAGAGTGGAGAAAACACCGTCCACTTTTTCAAAGATTTGTAACAAATCGTTTTTCTGTGATTCTGACAAATCACCAGTCTTTTTGAAAAGACCCATGGCCTCCTTGGCTGTAAGGTAGCCATCACCTGGCTAACCGGTCCACACATGGTCAGAGGGATTGTATTCCCTTTCGTCACTGTAGGAATGGTTACAGGCCCCTTCCCTAGGCAGATAGGGCTTGAGAAGATTTATATGATACACTGTTTCTTTCTTCAAACCAAAAGACTTCTTGATTAGATAGTTTGTGTCAGAAAGGCGTTTCAACACTTCACATGGGCCATCCCAATAAATTTCTAATTTATTGGCACGAGCAGGTTTAAGGACTAAGACCTTATCCCCTTCCTTGAACTTTCGTTCAACTGCCTTGGCATCATAGTATTGTTTGTTTTTAAGTTGACTCTTCACAATTTGTTCTTGTGCGAGTTCCCGTGAGTATTTGAAGCGCTGGAGTAAATCCAGGATATACTCCAAGACTGATGGGCGAACGTCGGGTTCAACCCATTGGCTTTTTACAAGCTCTAGTGGGCCCTTTAAATTTCGGCCATACACCATTTTGGCTGGCATGAAGCCGGTGCTTTCGTGAGGAGCAGTACGCAGGGCAAACATGGCGCCCGGGAGGCATCTTTCCCAATCGTGGGGCTCTCATGAGTGACAGCTCTCAGCACTGCTTTGAGCGTCCAGTAGAATCGCTCCACGCTGTTTGATTGGGGGTGACAAACACTGGAATTAACACACCTGATTCCACATTTTTCCAAAAATAAAGTTTTGAGTTCAGATATAAAAACTGAGCCCAAGTCAGACTGCAAATCGCTGGGGTAGCCTAATCTTGAATATACAAGGAGTAAGGCGTCAACAACATTTTGACTGTTGGCCTTTTTAAGGGGCACAGCCTCTGGGAATTTTGTTTCAGGATCCAATAAAGATAAAATATATTTGAATCCGGCCTTGCTTGTAGGCCTGATGGGACCCACGATATCAACAATGAATCGGTTGAAGGGCTCACCATCCATGGGCTCGAGTACCATGGGAGCAACAAATTTTTGCCCAGTCTTACCATTTTTTTGGCAAGTCAAACAAGTGGCTACATAAGTTTCAATATCGGTAAATCACTTAGGCCAGTAGAAATTAGTCAGTACTCTTTCCTTAGTTTTTGAACGCCCTAAGTGGCCGGCCCATGCATTAGCATGTGCAGTGCTTAATACCAAATTCCTACACTCCTGGGGAAGAACCAATCTCTTAATTAACGGTCTTCCGTCAGGGCGAAAAGGTTTGCGAAATAACCGAAAAATAATTTGTTTTCGTCTTGCTGGCTTTCTGGCAGCTCAGCGTATTTCCAACACAACTGTAAAGAGGGACATTTATGTTGCAAATCGGCAAATTTATTCTTGTCAATGTCTAACAAATTTGTAAATTGCTCCGACTGCGGGCCAAGAATAGCAGCGTCCAAAACGTCTGGTTTTGCGCTCGTGAAGCCACTTGGGGCTTCGAGGGGGGTCAACACGCTTGAGTCGTCATCACTGCATGACTCCTCTTCGCTCTCACTTAACACCTCACGGTAATCAAGTTTAACGATTGGCAACTGGCTAGCGGCACGCGACTGAGCGCGCGTGGTAGCGTTTACGTAAGACGGGAGGGACTGGAAACCCTTTTCTTCTAGGATGGTTTGGAAAGGCACGCCCAATAACATACTGAAGCTCGGACCCATATGGTCGGACACGAGGGCCTCCGTACGGATAGGGCCATAAGGGGTTTGCACATCTATTAAAGCAATAGCATGGGCAGTGGTTTGATTGGTAAGGGCGTTACGACAGTGCGTGTACTCGCCTGTAAATTGCTCAGGTTTGACTAAGTCTCGAGCAATTACATCGTGTGAAGAACCTGTATCTCTTAGTACAAGGCATTTCGAACCATTAACGGTCCATTCGTGAATATGTTTTGCCAACACGACTTCAGGGGGGGGGGGGGGGGGCCAAACAAAAATACACTCAGCACCAGAAGCTGAGGCTTCTTGGGCCTGTCTTAAACGGCAGTCGCAACGTATATGTCCGATTTTTTTACAGAAAAAACAAGTGCCTGTGAAAGGTTTACGTTGTTTGTCAAACTCCTTATTTGAGTTGTTGCTGCTGGCAGAATCCCCACCAGTGGAATCACCGTTGCTCTCTGCAGTACCGGCCGGTTTAGCTGCAGTATTGTGGGTTCTGTTGCCCCCACGATGGTTAGAGGTTGCTTTAGAAGCATTACCAGATGTGCCAGCGACAGGCTGGGCTTTTGCTACACGGGAAGCAGTGTCAACAGCGATTTGCTTGTTGCGGGTTGTGTACTCGTCACACAATTTTGCCGCTTCGGCCAAGGTGCCAGTCCGGACCTGGTCGGGCAACAACTTGCGTAAAGGGACAGAGCAAGACTTCATGAATTGCTCTAAAAGCATTAAGTTAACTAGGTTGTTAAACTCCCCATTAACTTTAGCCAATGAAAGCCAACGAGAAAATAAAGTTTCTAATTCAAAACTAAAATCCTGGTACAACTGTTCACTTTCTTTTTCAAGGGAACGAAACGCAGTTTGAACCGACTCCTTAGTTTGGACAAACCTGTCGAGTAATTTTTGACAACATCATAATCTTGCATTTCTGCATCCGTTAACTGGTCACAAACTTTAATTAAAACTTCTCCCATTACGGGTATCAAACCTGTACTCCACTGATTTCTAGGTATGTTTTGGGTTGTCATAGTTCTTTCAAAAATTTAAAAAAAAACTATTAATCTCCGTTTTAGAAGTCCAAGGGGTAACCAACCTTACAACATCAGAAATTTTCCCGTGTCTAGGTACGGGAGCTACTGGACTTGGGGGAGCGTTGTTAGCTCCTGCTGGAGCGTTAACGTTAATACTAACAGCATTTAGGCGAGCTAATTCGAGCTGTAGTTTATGTTTCTCTAATTCCTGAGCATTATTTTTCTCAGTTTAAGAGCAGCCTCTTGAGCTTTAAGAACGGCTTCACGATCCTTAATCAAGGCTTCTCGGTCTTGTATAGCTAATTCATGAGTATAACGTCGGTCAGACTCAGCTAACTCAACATTACGCTTTTTTTGGCTGTCAGCGAGTTCCAAGGCTTTTAGTCTTAATTCTTCTGTTTTTAAGGCTAACTCTCTTTCTTTACTTGCAGTTCCTACTTTTGCAGTATAAAAGCTTCACGTTTTTCGATAGCCGGAGCTAATTCATCGTATAGTTCTTGTAACTCGTAACGATGTTCGTCTAACGCATTTTGCAACACGATCACAGTTTCGTGTCGCGATTCTGTGACCGTTAAGCCTAATTTTGTACAGGCATTCTTTAAATCCTTGTATTGGATATCTTTGATAACATCGTCTAAGTTTAGGTCCGACATTTTGAGGTTTAACGTTTACGATTTCAAAATACAGCTTGTATAGGTGAAATTTACAAATTAAAAGCAGCCGCGATTGATTTACGTTAAAAGGGCAAAGTGAGTTTAAAACTAAAACGACTTTCCCAAATCCAGTAAGAAATACATAAAATATACCTTTAAGACCTTCCTAACTTTGGTGTATGAACAACTAAACCATAAAAAAAATGCATCTAATTATAACACTAGGCTTGGCGGCCTACAGCATATCTCGTGTACACTTACCCAAAATACTCAATCACTGAGCGGTCAGTCTAGTCCTGGTCCAATCCTCCACCACTGATTGACGAAGGCTTGCACAAAATAATCCAAGTAGATCGTCTACTTCACTGGAACTGAGGATGGGGTGTCGACAATTCACTAGTTGTGGCAACGGAGCTCCTGGTCCCGGGCACGGCACGGTGGATCCTCCTCACCGGCGGCGGCCAGATGCTTGCATCTAAACGGCAGGGGGCAGATTTCCTCTCTCGGTAAAGCTGCGGCTTTCACTTCTCGGCTCCCGGGTCGGTTGCGAACGCTGGGGCGGGGTAAGTACTGTTTTTGACTTCAGTACGGAGTCACGGGCATCTTTTTCGGGCAACTATTTGGGCTGAGTTGCGGACATCGGGTTGAAGGGTTCTTCAACTGCAATCTTGGGACGGTAGTATGGCAGGGGGGAAACGCTTGTTGAGAACGGCACCTGTTGAACCCACCGCTGCCATCAAATTGTAACGGCGGATGCTACGACGGCTGAGGTGCTTGTAACATCCCCGACATCAGGTAGACTTCGGTCTTGTTTAAATTAATACTTTCAGTGATTTGTTGGTTTATCAAAGCACAGTCGTGGCTGCGGCCCGATGTAGGGAACGGAGCGAAAATATCCTATCCATTTAAATAGGCTAACAAGTACTAATTTACACGGTACGCGCTGCCACCAGGAGGAGTGACATTAATTGCAGAAAATCCTGACTTAAGAATAAAAGGGGGTTTACGTAATATTTTAACTCTACAATTAATAACTGGGTAAACACAACTGACGTTTAAAACGCTTGGTTTTATTTATGCAGTTAGACAAAATATAAAAGAAAAAAACTTTACATTTTCACACGAGTTTTTACAACTGAGAGCTTTTGAAAATAAAGCAACGAATTTACATTTATAAATTCAACAAACGAACTTTGGCGTTTAAGAAAACAGTTACCTTTCACACTCAACCTCCTAATGCAAAAGCAGCTGCAAGTTGCAATAGGCCTACAGTATGTTGTTTGCGCACTCAACTAAACTTCCAGTTAAATCTGAACTAGATCGTCTTAACGGGAGCACTAGCAATTTAAGCAGGACTTTTACTTAAATTAAATTATTTAAAATAAGCAAGATAGACTTGGTTTTTAGGAAGGGAACCACCCTGACGTTTATGATTAACTAAGTTCAGAAACTGCCGATGTACGAAGTTAAAACATAAATTTTCAAGCTAGAGGTTAAGTTAAAATTTGAACTAGTAATTTAGGTTTAGGGGCCTAAAGTAAAACTTTCAATTTAAACTACGTGATACAAACCACAACCATAGTGCCCGGCATGGCAACTTTCGGACGGCATCGTTCCGCTCCCGATCGGCGTGACCACCTCCTAGTCTGAGATCTGTGAGCTGTGCTACCTTTGGGATTACAGGGCTGGTGGTATATACGGGTGAGGGAGGGGGTGGACGTCTGCGACGACTGCACGTTTTGGCAGGCAGGCAGGCTTGGAGGAGGGAAATTTGTTCGAGTTCCAAAACGAGCTGTACCACGTGAAGGCTTTAGAGGGAAGTTTAACGATCTGAATTGGCATTTAAAAGGTAGAGACAAGGGGGTTGGCGCTGATTGGCTGGAGCTTAGGAACTCTGAGTGGCTGGATCCAGGACCGTTGGAGCCGTTGAGGGTTTAGAGTTCTGGAAGGGTTTGGTGAATTGATGGAAAAGCAACAGTCCAAACTACGATGTTACGCATCGCAACTATTGAAGGGGGGGGAGGGAGGGGGAAACGAAGTGTTTGCACAGAATATTAATTTCTTGGCTATGGAAACAGATCTTTATACGGGATTGTTTTTAATAGAAGGATAAGCAAGCTAGAATTGCATTTGGAACATGGGGAGGTCACCCTCGGCGATTTTCGTATCCATATTTACAAACAAAAACAAAAAGTGGTATCCGGTAAAATTGCCGTAAAAATCTTTTGAAGTTCAGCACCATGGTTGTGTTCAAGGGGCAGGTTAAATTAGTAAAAGAGTAAATAATTAACGTAGTGAAAAATGCTAAAACGTATTTAAGGTGGGGGCATTAACTTTGCAGTGGCAGAACTTAGTTATCATGGAAATTTTTCATAAAAATTGTGCGCACTACAAATCAAAATAAAAAATAGCACATTTGACAAGTTCACATCCTATTTATGACGTTAAGTACCTGTGCAAAGGAAGCCCCTCCTATTCCACAACTAATCTAACCTAGGTCGGCTTTATGCCTATAAAAATCGAAAAGAAATCATTACAAATGTACAAATTGGTTGGGGTTACGATGACCGGAAGTGTGTGCGTCGCGGCACAGTTTGGTGACTTTTTCTTAAGCTTGTAACTGGAGAACCAGAAGGAAATTTTGAGTTCTGTTTTTGCAGAATGGAAGAGTAAAGTTGTGGCTATTAAGAATTTCTATGATGGGTCAATTCGGATCGTAACTCCTGTAGATACAGTGGTTTCCAGTTGGAGGTCGGACAAGTCAAGGGCGGGGGGGGGTCCAAGACTTGGGAAAAAAAACTAGAGTTCGTGAAAACGATTTTTCCCGGAAGTTTTTTTTGACAGCTGGAGTCCCGGTATCCTCTCCAAAAGGGTTTTGGCCAAAAAGCCCTTACAAGGCCTACTTTATTTAACGTGCAGCATGGTCCATTATGGCGTGTGCTTGAGATGCGTACAAGGTTGATGCTTGTGTGAAGGTCAGTTTGAGTTCATAGATGAGCATGCTGAAAAAACCAAGAAGAATTTCGGACAGAGATTGATGCATCTTCGACGAGGATGATCTGTGAAAAATGCCTCCTTTTTCTTGCCTTTTTTCATCTTTGAGGTAGTACTAGTCGTCGTTCCTCGGGAACGGGCCTTGGCATAGTCTGCTTGAGCGTCCGTTGACAGACCGAGAACTTGAAATTCGGACTGCATGAAATCAGGACGGGACAGGAGAAAAGGATGGACTGTTGCTTGAAGACAGGACAGAGACGATGAGGACGAGTTGGTCATCCAGTCTTGAGTGTCGGAATGGCATTGTGAAGATGATGGTAGGCTGTTTGTTGTTGGCTTGTACTTGAATTGTCGTATGGCACGGTCCAAAAAGTCGTGTACTTGAGTGAGGACAGAAGTGAACCTTGTTGTGAGAGGGACAGTCCGAGTTCTTAAATGAACGTGATGACAAATTGAGAGAAAATTCAGACAGAGATCGATGCTACTTTGAAGAAGACGGTCTGTGCAAGTGCTTCCTTTTCTTGGCCTTCTTAAATGAGGAAAGTGATGAGAGTTGGCCAGATGGAAATGGTGATTGTTCAGAAGAAAAACATGAAACGGTGGACGGGCTATAAAATTCGGATCGACGGCTGACTGACTGCGAGGTGATGGGGCGGCCATATTGGCTGCAGAATCAGTCGGCGTTTCATTAAAACGAGTCGTAGTGTCATCCATTTGAGCGTGCAGTGGCTGTCCGTGATCTTGAAAATCAGATTGCATGAAATCAGGTCAGGAACTGGAGAACAGACGGCCTGTTGCTTGAATATAGAACGGAGAGGACAGAGGCTGAGAAGGACAGTCCGAGTTGTTGAATGAACGTGATGACAAGTCGAGAGAAATCTCGGACAGAAATAGATGCGATGTGAAGATGACATCTGTCTTGAACCTCGGATTGAAAAATCAGGATAGCAAAAGTTGGACTGTTGCTTGAAGACAGAAACGGACGAAACGCTGGATCACTTGGCGGTGGGGCGGCCATCTTGGATGCAGCATCAGCCTTTGTTTCGTTAGAGCGAGCCAAGCCAATGTCAGCTTGAGCGTATGCTGACTGTCCGAAAAATGAAAATTCGGACTGCTTGTTGAAAACAGCATAGGCATGGGGAAGAAAAAAACGGACTGTAAATTAATAGCAGGACAGAATGGCAAACATGTTGTCTTGATCCTCTTGCGTTGGTGTTGCGGTGGGAGATAGAAAAATGGATTGTGCAAAACACCCGGACAGGGATGCAGAATTCGGATGGCAAAAGTCGGATTGTTGCTTGTTGGCCAAGTTGGATGCGGCGTCAGTCTTGGTTTTTCTGGAGCGAGCGAGGATCATTGTCTTGATCTTGCGTTGGTGTTGAATTGTTTGTTAATGATTTACAGTTGGCTTGAAGTCACGTGGAAATTCGGAAAAAGATCGATGCGATTTAGAAGATGACGATCTGTGAGAGTGTTTCTTTTTCATGGCCTTCTTAATTGAAGAATGTGATGAAAGTTGGCCACGTGGAAGTGGTGATTGCAGAAGGAGACACTTGAATCGAAGGACTGACAACGATATTAGGATCGACGGGCGACGGACTGTGAGACGATGGGACGGCCATCTTGTTTCCGGTCTTAGTCGTCGATCAAATCAGGATGGAGATGGAGTCGAAACTCGGATAGCAGAAAACAGGACAGGGACTGATGTCAAAAGTCGGATAGTTGCTTGAAGATACAATACAGGAGAATCAGTCGGCGTTTCAACAGAGCGAGTCATGGCGTCGTTTGCTTGAGCGTGCGCAGGCTGTCCGCGATCTTGAAATTCGGATAGAAAAATCAGGACAGCAAAAGTCGGACTGTTGCTTGAAAACAGGCTCATTCAGTCATGAGAGTAGGATGAATCGAGCGATGACGTAGCAGGACAAACTTGAATTAAAGTGTGCGTCAACAATCTCCGAATCGACGGGCGGCGGATAGCAATCGTCGTTTGTTAGAATGGGCCATGACGTTGTCAGCTTGATCATGCGCTGGCCGTCCGCGATGTTAAAACACGGATAGAGAAATCAGGATAGCTAAATTCGGACTGTTGTGAAGACGGGAAACGCTGTATTGCTGGGCGGCCATGGATCGGTAACAGTTTTTGGGATACTGGAACGAGACAAGGCATAGTCGGCCGATCGTGCGTTGACTGTCCGAAAAAAAGAAAAATCGCACTGGGAAAACAAGACTGTTAAAAACAGGACAGACAAGTAAACGATGAGAGAAGAACGGAAGCGTGCGCTCGCGGCGCAGGCTAGAGGAAAAGGGGATGACAATCAGTTTTGGTTGCAGCCTAAATCGGGGGAACTGCGCATGCGCACAAGTGCGGTTGGGTTACGGAGCTGGCGCGCCGTTCAACTTTAATCCTCTAGAGAAGAATGCATACTTCGGGGAAGAATGCTAAAATTATCAGGTAATTGACGTTTTCGAACGGCAATTAGAAATCATGTTTGTGTATTAAGGAATCGACAGCATAACTTGCAGTAAGATACGTACCTGTGCAGAGTCAAGAGTTGAACGTATGAGAATGGAAGAATTCAAAGCATATGTTGGATTGGAATGATGATTTGTAGAAGTAACGTTTCTTAAATGTTGTAAGAAAATAAGCATCAACAAACAGTTTTAATGTAAAGTTGTGATCACATCCAATTCCTTTTTCTGTAAACGGAATACAAGTTGGAGCAACGTTTACAATGTAAGTAACGTAACAAGTGCATGCTCGGTATCAATATCCTAATGAGAAAGCGCATAATTTAAAATTGACTTTCACAAAGGAAGTGCACAACTGTGTGCAATTGGCCAGAAGTCAATTTTGTTGGAGGGGGGAAATGCAATGAGGCAGGTTGCACCATACTGAATTGTGTACATCTTGCACATAGCAGGGAAAATGAGAGCTACTGTGTATGTTTGTAACAAAGTGTTATATAGTGAGAAGCAATTAAGAAAGATGCTGTTGTTTCATCTCTCCCTAAACCTAAGATGAACAAAATATTACACGGTTGTGTTACATAACCATACAAAATAAGGCTATATAGTATCGAATGAAAATGGATTATGCAGAAGCAATAACAATACCAGGGTATCGTGTCGATACGACACTAGTATCGGCATCGGAACAGCCCTACTAATTATACAATGCACCAGCCATAGCTAAGTTTGGAAGAGACGTTCATCGCCTGTAATATTGCAGCATCGAAGAAGGAATGCATCACGTGCAGCACTGTTAGCAATACATGTGACAACCCTTAGTATTCATTCTTCAAGCTTGAGCACGAACAAAAAAGGTTAGCGCCCTTTTCACAACAGCCTGAAAAGCAATTTTCATCCTAAAGGCCATGCGCCATGGAAAGTCACTATACTTAACAGATATTAAAATTTAAATGCAGCATTTACCCGAAGCACTTTTTAGTTTGTATGATCCTCCATCTCCTGTAAGGCGTCGTTCGATAATAATCTTATCACCATAGATCTCAGGACGATACGCATCAGATCCCGAATTTCGCATCTTGATGACAACTTCTGCAAACCTAAAACAATTTATTGATATTATTACAGCAACACCGACTAACTTTAACAATAATAATAATAATAATGCTGGAAGATTCAAAATTAACTTTCTTGCTGCGGATTGAAACACAGGGCTACGAAACAGACAAGAAAACTGTACCTTGGCAGATTGAATTAAATAAAGTAAGATTGAAACAATTTAGAGTGAACTGAATTAAATAAGGGTAAGAACACAGCAATTTAGAGGGAACATATTTTACAAAATAAAAACGACAATTTTAACTTGATTAAAATTAGTTTTTACTATCCTGAAATACTTACCTCTAGTATGTGCTAAAATCGTTTTCGATTTGCTTTTCTACCCGATTTTTTAAACCCCTTAAAAGTTTAAAACACTTGCAACACTTGCAATGCAATGAGGTTAGCCTATCTGCCACTTGGTGCGCAACAATCGTTGCCTCCAACAAGCCAGCGCCAGCCCAACAATGACACTTCGTTTTCCGGAACCCACAACTCAACAATTCCAGGGTTCGGCGAAGCGGGGAGGCTGGGCGGGTCCTACTAGAGGTAAGTATTTCAGGATAGTAAAAACTAATTTTAATCAAGTTAAAATTGTCGTTTCTTACTATCTGTAAAATACTAACCTCTAGTATGTGCTGAATTTGTCCAATAGGCCGGTGGGACAGCACGAACCCTGCTAATCCTCGTTGCATTGCACGCCCCATTGATAACACAGTACACAGCACACCTTAAACACCATTCGCTTAGACCTTCACCTACCTCAGCACGTGTCTCAGACGAAGGTCCTCAGCCATGGACTGCGATGCACCACTGGTACTGCCGCCGGGCAACAGTGATGACAAATCGTCCATTTTTCCACTGTGTACTGATCACTGTGTACAAGGTGCATTTTATCCACATCTTCTTCACCAGGAAAAAGTACATGTGGTCAACCCTTCAACACTCCTCGTGTCGGGTTGGAATCTCTCCAGAA
>JAHWFP010210376.1:156594-179381 GCA_023313725.1 Lithobius niger
GACGTATTCGATCTTTAAAAGGTTTATTTATGACCACATCTAACACCCGCAGCTGGCTTGTCATTCCACCGGGAATTATTACTAGGTCACTATTTCCTTTAATGACACGAGCTTTGACGTCGTCAGTAAGATGGCCACGAAATGCATCTAAACAAGCATTCCCCTCCTCTTCAAAAGTGTTCCTGGACGTTTCTCCCACACACATTGCAGCCAGTCAATCACTAATTCTTCATTCATCCATCCCTTGGGATTGCAAAGCACAATAATTCCTTTTGGAAACGTTTCTTTTGGAATAGTTATACGTTTAAATACGATTTAGGGAGGGAGTTTAGTGCCGTCGGCAAGGTAGGCCAACATGCACGTGGCACGTTCTTTCTCGCGCCCGCCAGTTTTCACTATGATGGCTTTTTTCCCTTTTTCATCTACTATTGAACTTACAGGCATGTCCAACCAAATGGGTGTCTGATCGGCATTTCCTATCTGGCCAAATATGTGTTTTTTTCTTAACTGGATAACGTGCCGTTGATAATTTAGCAGCTTATCCTCGTACTCACTGGGCATTCGCTGAGCTAGTGTTGTACGACGACGTAACGCAAACCCAAATCGCTTCATAAAACGACGGCACCAACCAATTGTTGCTCTCATTTTTAATCCACTTTCTCTAGCAAGTTCACAAGCCTTTGCACAAATCAATAGCCGACTTACTGGCAATCCATCAATTCGCATTTTTTTTACGAAGTCGGCCACGTTAGCTTCAATGAGAGGGAACTGCCCAGTTTTCGGCCCACGAAATGCTTTTTTCTTACGTGACGTCGTTGTCAAAGCAGCTTCTTGTAATCTTCATCGCCGAATCATTGATTCATTTACATGAAATTGCCGTCCAGCAGCTCGATTGCCTTCAGTTTTCGCCACAACAATTATTTTTAGTTTCTCCGCAGCAGTGTATGAACTTCGTCGCGGAGCCATATTGGAACAAACACAAGCCGCGCTACGCAGTGTGGTTCGCGCCGATTGGCTAATAACACTTGGAATCGTCATTCTAGTAACTTACATTTTATTCGCTCGAAACGTGAAAAATATTTTTTTATTTAATGGACTTCATTTTAGTAGCTAATAAAAAAAGCTTACTTGTATTTGCAAACTGAAAATGTACGGCGGTTTCTGCGATCCTTCAATGCTGGGGTACAGACCTTGTATCCGATCTCCATTTCGCGTCCGACGCGATCGCCGCTCTGCTATCCTAACGCTTGTTTGGAAGACGACCACATATAAGGCGCAGGACAATTTTAGGCTGTACATTTTAGTTTAAAAAGTGCGGCTTATATGCGAGCCAATACGGTAGTATGTCCCTAGCTATCTTTTAACTGTTGTTTGTAAGGGTGCACCGATGCTGATACTGAATCGGATCGGCTGCCGATATTTGTGATATCGGTAGCGGATCAGTTTTGGCAACTATCGCTGAAATATCGATAACTCTGAAACCGTTCGAGATAATGACATGCAGTTTGCGGCGTTTTACTCAGGAAATCACTGAGTATCTTCTTAGCTATGTTTGAAGACAAGTACTTTCCGCGATCGCATTTTTTTCGCGTACATCGCAGGTATTTTAAAAATTTACCCTAGTAAAAAATGCTGAGTCGTGAACTAGTGGTAGTCTGCAGATTCCAAAAATGAGTCGCAGAATTCACGGAACTTAAGAAAACCAGCGGAAAATTGCAGAAATCAGCTTTCAAAAAAAAATTATTGCCCTCAAACAGGGAAATTTTAGTCTCATTCCCAACGAGCGTCGAAAGTCGAAACTTCTGCCACAATTCGCGATCAATAAAGGAAATCGAAACCGTGCCTACATCGGAAGTGTAATTCCGATTGAATTAGGTATTTTGGAACGTGTATTTTCGGTTACTGTAATTCAATATCATCTTTTTATTACCTTCATCGATGTTACTGTTGGCATCGTCCCAAAAATTGATATGAAAATTGCGTTAGTTTGCTGAAAATAGCCCTTGGTTCAACTGATCATATCTCCGGAACGACGCAATGTATGGCCGCCATCTTGGTCGCGTTCGTGAAAAGGGAATCCCAATTTTCTAGCACGCGAAAAATAACACCAACTCCCTTGTCACTGCCTGTATTCCTCTAATGAAATGTGCTGTTTCAATGGCCTTTGTTCAAGCTCTTCGCTATCACGAGCGCTGATTGGTTTGTTTGCGGCACGTGACTTTTCGGTTGTTCACACGTGACGTCACGCGAAACGAATGAAAGTCGCATCCATTGGTGCTAGCACGAGCGCGTTGCACATACTAGAGGTTAGTATTTTACAGATAGTAAGAAACCTTTCACGCGCGAAGAAAAAACCCATGTGTGCACTCTTAACCAATTAATTAACTGCTAGCGGCCTTAGGCTGTGTGATGCAAGTATTTTGCTCGCGGAATAACGCCGTAGAACGCTAAAAAAAATATTGGAATTTGGTTCAACTGGCAGCAGAAAGTTGTGACAGAAATGGTTAAAAAAATCGCGGAATTTGGGTCAACTTGCAGCAGAAATTGTCGCAGAAATGGTTTAAAAAATTTCGCGGATATTAAGTGTCTTTAGCTATGTTTTAACTGTTGGTGGTTTTTTTAATTTTAATAATTACTGGACTTTTGCAGAAAACTATACCGTTGATGGAAAATAGGGGATAAAATTTTGAATATTGTTACCGGTATCGGCAAAATTTTAAAACCGGTTCGTTATCAGATCGGTAAAGTTGGTATCGGTGCAGCCTTAGTTGTTTATGCTTTTAAAATTGTTTATTTCACTAATTATTGGACTTTTGAGGAAAACTACACCATTGATAAAAAATTAGGGATTACATTTTGAAGATTGGTACTGGCATCGGCAAAATTGTTAAAACCGGATTCACTAAAATCAGGAGAAAATTAACGAGGTTCAATTCCGAAATTAAAGCCTTGTATACTACCACCCCCCCCCCCCCCCATAATAAATATTTTCTCGTTGATGTTGCTTTGTTAATTTTTTGACGTCAGTTACACTATTTACTTGAATATAGGGAGTACTTTTTTTTTCACGTTGATTACGACAAATTCACAACTAGAAGAAATGACGAAACTTAATGAACGATATTCAGCATAACAGTCAACAGGAAGTGACGTATGGTAACTAAACAAACTTACTTCCATTGCGACCGACAACGAAGTTGACATTTGGTCCAAATTTGAAATCTAAACGATCATGGCACATGAAATTTTTCAAGGAAATTTGTTGGATGATTCCAACTTCACCCTCTAAAGCGCCCTACAATGTGGAAGAAAAGAAAAACAAAATGTCCATAACACAAATACCCTTCTCAGTTTTCTTTAAATCGTGTTCACACAAAGAATACTGTACTGGCCCTTTGAAATTCACGCTATAAAAACTGATAGTGATAACAACTAACTAAAATTGGTAAAATTTTGTAATTCAGGGAGTATTCCTGACGCGTGTTGTTGTATCCAATGTGAAGTGCCTCGCATTTATCCACATTCAAGGACACCTTATTGCGATTTATCCAAGCTTTCACATTGTTCAGATCTTCTTTCAATGCCTGAATGTCATTCGAAAACCTTAATTTTCTACAGACTTTAAAGTCGTTGGCAAACAAATTACAAAAAGAACGAATACAATAAATATTTTTTGGCATGTCATTAATGAAAATCAGGAAGAGCAGTGGGCCTAATACAGGATCCTGAGGAACACCAGTGGTCACTGGGGACCAGTTTGAAAACACATCAATTATTAAAGCAGGGCCGAGCCGATTCCAAGTTGCCGAGCAAACCATGATCGGCAATACCAAGAAATTACGTCCATTTAACCGAGCCGAGCGGCGCGGCTTGCGCCTAGTATTGGCATGCGATACGGGGGCTGATGGACCTAAGGCGAGCTTCATTCTAGTGGTAACTCAATTTCAGTTGATGATTACGGTCGATGCAGGGTTCCTGTTGCAGGAAGGTTGAACGGCTACTATAGAATTTAATACAGGAACTAAATTTGCAAGCAATTTGTGCAGATTAACTACTTTTTATGCTTTTTCGGACATTTGCTTTCATATTACACCTGGCAACAGTGCCATTGTTTTAGTAAAACCAGGCTGTTCAGTAAAAAGAGTTTTTTTGTGGTTTTTCGAAGCCTGCTTGATATTTAGCATGTGCTGATTAATACAAGTGCTCAATTCTGCTCAGCAGCACGGAGGCTCAGTGTACCAGGCATTTTTTGCGCGCTTGGCTCGGGATAGACTCAGCAGGAAAAAATGTGCTCGGTACAGCCTTATCAATTACTAAGGTTGTACCGAACCGAACATGGCCGAACAAAGGGTGTTCAGCTCGGTGCTCGTTCTTTCAAAATATAACTACTGAATCAAACATATTTCCACTTCTAATTGACTGATTTTGATGTTTGACTACACCATTTTCGCCAGCTTTCTGAAGGTCCAAACCACAAGTTTCTAGCTCTAACTGATCAGAAGTTATCACAGAAAATGTAAACATAGAGAAAGTTGTTCAGAAACGCCAAAGCTTGCGAGTTCGTTTTCACAGTATTTCGTGGTCACAAGAGTCGATAGCCTTTTGAATGTCCATGAAGACGGCGTCTCAAAAAGTACCCTCCTCGCAGGCTTCGGTCTGAAAGTCTAGGGACTCGAGCAAGCTGAGGAAGCAAAAGAATGCCTTTCGAAAACCATGTTGCTTGCTACTAAGCCTGTTATTTTGGTCGAGGAAGTCGGTAATAAACTTGTGAACAATTTTTTCAAAATTTTAATGACTTGAGAGGTCAGAGAGATAGGCCTGTAATTTGAAATGGCATTTCTGCTTCCTTTCTTGTGAATAGGTGCCACGATTGCTGTTTTCCAGTCCTCCGTTAAGTCTACACTGCAGGTAGATTTAGTTAACAAAATTCTTAGTAGTATCTGCAGTTATTTGAGGAGGGGGAAGGGAGGCCAATTTTTATTAGGATAGTAAGTGCGGTTTAATTTATTATCGTGAAGATTTACAGAATACCTTACCAGTTTTAAAGATATAACTTGGTTTGATCTACTGGCTTTAAATCTATACCACTCGTTGGGACAACATATTTGTACACTGGAATGTAAAAATCGACAAAAAAGGCACAAAATTACCAGATTTTGACCACAATAGAAATTATACAATACCCCCTTCCGTACTATCCAACTGGTTGTACTATGGTGTAACACAGGCTTTGAAAATTGGTTTACATTCTGTCTGCAAAAGAAATACCATAACTGATTTAGCCTACCAAAATTCCAGAGTCTGCTTGATTACTAATGGAGTCATTCTGAGAAGAACCAGCAGATAGTCGGCTTTTCTTCCCTGAACTTCGTTGCGAATCAGACACGGCTCCTCTCTTTCGATTCATAACTTGGTATGGATTGCTTCAAAGATATGGGAAAAGGGGAAAAAAAATCATCTTTTGTCAAAAGAACAGGTTACATAACATGAAAAAAAAATGTGACCGAGATTTGATAAAACTAATAAATTCCTTGAACAGCCCTTGAAGAGCAACCTTTCCAATGCAAATCGGACAGTACTCACCACTTGGCCCAAAAGTGCACTAGGCCCTACATATTTCTTAGTGACTAGTGGCCATTTAGCCAACATCGCAAGCCAGAAAACATTTTTGGGGCGTTGCCGTAGAAATAAAGTAGGGTCTGTCTCTTAAGCTTTTTTTTTTCACAACTTGTTTTTTTTATTAGTAAAATAGCTTGCAGGAATATTTTTCAAAAGAAAGTCAGTTTTATACACAAGTTCTTTGATCTTGCACAGTAGCATTAGCGCTTTAGCTGGACACTCACCACTGGCCAATTGGTAACTAAAATGGGTTTATCAACAATAATGCCAACCATAGTTACACAACAGATTTAGCTCCATGTCTACATGAAACCAGCATCCTTTGTGCCCTTCCAGATAAAATGGCTTCTATGACCTATTCACTAGCCTACCTTAGGAAATATTCGGCGAACAGGTTGACACTACTTTGACCGTGTATTCTGTAACAGCCCTATAGAGTGGGCGAGGGGGGTAACCTGCTTTTACCTACTAGAAACAGAAAATCTGCAAATGAACATCACCTTTTCACAGGTAGCGTCAAATAATGAAAAATTCTAATCTTATAGTCTTAGTAGCACAGCGACTGCCGATTAGAAAATGATCCTTCACATCACAAAATGGACTGAAAAGGGGGGGGGGGGGGCGAAAATAGGGAAGAAAAGGAATGCTGATCGTGTTACGGCAACCAAACTTTAAAAATGACATTGTTTACTTTGAAAATAAGCAATCATCTTCGTTTGCACAGTTCACACACAATTTCAAAAACGAGAATGATATTTTCACCAATATCTTCTGCAAATGTTCAACAATCAGTTATCTGGAGATGTAGGGTCTAAGATTGTCTTCATCACGCACAAACAGAAAATTCACGTCACTACGTAATGTTGAATCGTTTGCTTTTTGAATCTGCGGCTGATCATAGCTTCCACCACTTCTAAGGCCGGTTCTCCACTTCCTTCGCCGCTCGCTATTAAACTCACTACGGAGCAGAAACTGTATGCCAGGATTGGATGGTCCCTGGGAATTCATCAGTCCAACCTTTTTATCGGGTATGGTGCTGAATAGCCAGGACTCCAGGCTCCATTCAAAATGCAGACGATTGAACATGTCCTAGTGATACGAATTTTCTGTTGATGCCTGATGAAGATAGTCGTCTGAGCCCCTACAACTCCAGATTTGCATAAGATATTGGTGACGAAATTGTGCGTGAAGTGTGCTATGAAGATGACAACAAACATTTATTTTTGTTTTAGGCATAATCTGCATGGAAAAATGTGTTCAGATTAATGCATTTATTGTACTGAATATATACATATTACAGAACATCAGTCGTTTAAACCTCCTCTAAATCAGAACACAAAACCACAAAATGTGTCTTTAACCAGTAGGGTCCTGGGAATAGGTCTGCGGTGCACACTGCTGAATCCGTCATTTTTGGGAACTAAACAGGGCTAAACCTGTACCATCCTGGAAAGGATTGCTTGAAAGTAGCCTCGTCACCTTTTCAATGTTGTGACCTAATCTAGCAAAAAAGCTCGTCCATCACACAAAAAACGCATACATTTCATATAGCCTAAACAACAATGCAGTTCTGCCCCCCGCCGCAGGCCCGGCCCCATTACCCCATTTTTTTAATTTAGTTTTTATCAGTTAAAACACCAGAAGAATGGATTTTAAAGTAAAGCAACAAAATTTTTCTTAGGGCCGCCTATTTCACCCTTAAATAACGGCAACTAGCACTTGCAGTGGTAATTATCAGTCAATGCAAAAATGAACACTTTACCACTAATGAAGAACTCGTCCAACGTTCCTCTTGAATTTTCGGTGAAAAATTATTCTCTGCAAAACCCGTTTCGTAGATGAAATGAACATTTTGGTGTGAATGAACAGGTTCTGCAGTGAATAATTTTTCACTTAAAATTCAGAGGAACGTCTTTTGCCAGTCGCTAGGCCTCTGGACTGGTTACCTGCCTGTGATTACAGCCTATAGGCCTACAGTATCAGTTTTTTTTTAGCTTACCTCAACCCAACCGAGGATTTTTTTCTGGACCAAGTCATTACACGATACTTTAAAAGGGTAAATCTAATAAACCATTCTAGCAGACCAGTGAACTACTAAGACGTTCCAGCACAGTAAGACAATTCTGAACGCAACCATTCTTGCTTACAGTGTTCGACAGAGTGGGACATTCTTGAAAAAGGGATATCACTTTATACAGACAGTCACTTACATAAAAACAAAACTCGTCCGAGTTCTGCCACTGAAACTTGCAAATCTTCGACTATCTCTAAGATAGTCGTCTTCAGGCAAGTGACACGAGACTTGCATGACAATCACCAACGAATTTCCCTAGTCCACTACCTTTAAATTTCCTTCTTCTTTGCCAGTAAGCCTTGGAAATCAGTCAGCTTTCAAGCTCACTGTCTGAGCTGGATATCACTACCAGATTGCAATGTAAGGAACCCTCTCCAATGTCGGTCGCCACTCGCCATTTGGCGAATGGAAATCAGTTGGCGACCTGAAATTTAGCCTTACTCGCCAAAATGGCGACTAGCAATAGACAATGACACTCAAAACAGCGATATCTCAGGAACCGTACAAGTTAGAGACTAACGGATGCGGCGTTACGCTCACATTTATAAGGGCTACGTAACTGCTTTATCTTCATTAATACTGGGGTTAAAGAGAATTCTACAATTTCGTAAATGCATGAATTAGAAAAACCATGCATCGTGCAAGATGTAATTGAATTGATATGTGGCGAGTAGAAGTTGTGAAATGGCGAGTGCTTTGTAAGGTCTACTGGCCAAGTGGCAACTGCTATTGGCTTCACATTCGAGAGGGTTGAATGTAAGTTACACTAAAGCCTACTTGAATGTAAGAGAGATTGTATTTTTCACTAACTGCGGTCATGCTTGGGGATGAGCTCTACATTTGAGGGAGTCTTTTTTAAAAAAAATTAACCGATTTTGACGTTCAAATAAGTCATTTTAGGCCACCTAAAAATAGGAAAGTTGGTGCTCAGGCCTTTTTCTTTTTCGGCCCTAGTTTTCCTTAATCTCTTGGCAAATTATTTTTTTTATCTTGTGTAAAATAAAGAACACTGCATTCATTCCAAGTGTCCATAAAATTATTTAACGACAAAAATGGGAATTTTATATTTTCAATTTCTCACTAAGGACCATTAATAACCATCTATAACTGGCATTTCCTGTCAAAAAATCAGTGCGGGCGGGCCTGAGAACCAACTTTCTTTTTTTAATGGCCTTAAGGGCTTTTCCCCCCTTGCCTTCTTTTAAATGGCGCTAATATCAGTTGGGACCAGGGCTCGACTTAACCCCAAAAAATTGACTAGCAAGACTGTGACGCGTAATGTAACTTGTATAGCAGATTCAAAATTTTGATTAGCAGTTTTGTTTTTACTTACAAAAAAAAAAGAGAGAAGCCTGTGTTTTTACTGTGTAGTGGTACCAAGACTATTCGTCAACAGACGGAACCTTTCAAAGCTCTCGTTACATTGCTTGACCATTTTTTTAATATAATGAATAGATGCCTACTGTAATATTTTAAGGAAGGAAGATTAACATTCCTATTACCAACCCCCCCCCCCAATCTACTACGCTTATCGAAGCCCATCGAAGCCCCCCTCCTGCTAGCCTGGTGGAATATGCCCACTACGGTTGCAGCGAGGGAACGTAATTGTTGGTTAGAAAGCTACGTGCGGCTATTAAAACGATTAACGTTGGCTGCTTTCCCGCATTTAAGCAAAATGCAAACCATGTAAGCTGCTTCCAATTATAGGTAAAATAGCTGCATCAAACGTTGTTCTCATGCGGAGTATGATGTATTGCTTCGAGATCACCAAGGAGTAACGAGATTCCAAAAACAAAATAAAAATTGCTTCGCAAAACAACAATAATGCATCGCAAAGTGCGATGCAATACTGCTTATGTCGAGCTCTGGTTGGGAATCATAGTGAGGGTAGAGAAGGGGAAGATCTATAATAATCAATGTGTTTAGGTATTAAGTAAAGCTATCTATCTATCCATGGTATTATTTAACTGAAAGGGATATACTTCCCAGCGCCATTTTTGTCGATCCTCCACATCAAGTATCGCCCCAAAGGTCTATTTCCTTACCGTTAGTCTTTTCCTAGCTAAAAATCCCTTTTAAAATGTGGCGTCTAGGAGATTTGCTGTTGAATATAATGGAACTTTATTTAAGAACGACCCGTAATTACTAAATGATGCTTTGCGTGCTTACAATAACCATGATGTTTGTGCATGTACTTACTAATTTGCTAATAATTGGCATGAGATCAAAAATCTAAAAGCGTAATGCGGTAAAAATTAAAATTAATTATTCCAATAGATCGCCGAAGCAAATTTATAAGACACTAGCTTATAAAATTATAAAGTAATAGCAATGTTAAAATACGAGAATCATTCCGGTTTGTGATGACACGATTAAGGCGTTCATGCTGGTTCGTCTATTAGGCACAATTCCAAATGAGACAGTAGCTACGTTCTTTCGCTACGAAGAACGCAGCTACTACCTCAGATGACCTTTGTGTTCATATATGCGCGGAAGGCGACCAAAGCGAACTGTTATCAGGCAAGCGGAATGTTATAGGGCAGGCCGGGTGGCGGGTGTCCCTTGAACTACCAACTTAGTAGTGGTGCCTGATGAAGGCAGACGAACAGTCTGTCGAAAATTCACAAGAATACTGTTAAATTGTAATCCTTGTCTGAAATTGTGCAAATTTCTTCCTGAACTTTAACGAAATTTGGAAAAACTAGTGGTGTCTGGGGCTGTCGGCATTTCTCGTGCTGACCTTTGCGTCAGCTTTTTGAGGTTGGAGAGGTTCCTAAAGTAGCATGTAATGCCCACTTTTACCAAAGCTCGCTTGACTTGTTCTCCTTTATGGGGCAAATAAGTAACAACTTCATTTGGACTTGCACTCATACCAATTTTTTTCACTTTTGCTCGAAGCGGCTCCTTTCAGGCTTTTGCTTCTCGAATAGCCGAAAATCTTTCCTTTGCGTTGAGAAATGCTCTTCTCCATCATTAACATTCATAATGCGGTGAGGCAGTGTCTTCAGCCTGATGAAGGTGGCAGCCAATGTCCAGTTGTCCACTGAAAATTGGCGAGTTTAAAGAGCCTATATTGGCGGCCCTCCTGCCAGGCCGGCTGAAAATGGTTTCTATTGCCTAAACAAAAGCATACATTATCTGTGAATTTTAGCATTCTTCTCCGAAGTATGCATTCTTCTCTAGAGGATTGAAGTTGAACGGTGTGCAAGCTCCGTAAGCATGCGCAGTTCCTCCGACATAGGCTGCAACCACAACTGATCGCCATCCTATTTTCCTCGGTTTTCGTCAGGTGCTGACTCGAGAGGGGAGGTAGGGTGGGTGAAGGTAATGTATATTTTCGTTTAGGCAACAGAAACCATTTTCAGCTGGCCTGGCAGGAGGGCCGGCAAAATGGGCTTTTTAATTGCCGTCCGAAAACATCAATTACCTGTGAATTTTAGCATTCACCCAGACCTCGTCAACGCGCGGGGGGTTTACTGCCTGACGGGTTGCCCTAGGGTTACGAGCTGGCGATCTTCTTGGGAACTAAGTGTAACGATACCCAGACAGAGTTGGACCGTGAGATTAAGAGGAAGGTTACCTGAGTTTTGGTCACTATTTCTGGTAAAGTTTTGTGTAACATAGCTTGTACGCTACGAACGACATAGGCGACACGTGATAAGCATGAACACATTTAATGAAGTGCCCTGATTACAGAAAGAGGCCACGCCATATATCGGCGGGCCATACAACTATATTGGTATGGAGTGCCAACCGTTACATCCTTTTCTTTTTAAAAGTTTTTTAAACTCTGCGTGTTACTTATAACAAGTTAAATTCTTAGTAAAATTAATCAGTTGTATCAGGAGCCTATAGAAAACAACTAGGAGCGTGTCTCGGTAACTTCCACTACAGTGTTAAGTCAGGAGCGGCTACAGTGGTGTACAAATTTGTTACCAGAGGTCGCCACATGCACGAGATGATGAGAGGTGTGCGTCACGTTCTCAATGTTAATTTTCGGTCCTTTGTTTTTAAACAATAAGTGTTTAACATGGAAACAATACCAAAGTAATAATAAAAAAACTAAACAAACACATAATAAGTTGTTCTTAAGTTGCTCTAACCAACAATAAAATAGAGCGTTGCTTTCGTAGCACACGTCTGCCTCGCGTGCTAAGTTCAGTTTCGATTTTAGACAACTTGACGCAGGCGCAGTATTGTTGCTCCTTCTGGCGTTAGAATTTCGTACTAAAATAAATGCTTCTGACATAGACCAGCCACACACGCTCCTAGTTTTCTATAGGCTCCTGGTTGTATGTACACTTAAAATTAGCACTTTTTTTTTTTTCAAAACACTCTAGGCACTTGTACTTTTCACAAGTTTAAACGAGTAGGTCGTTTTATCTGTCGCCCACTTCTGGTATAAGTCTTACCACCAGAAAAATTGTAATGTGCTAGATTTGACACTGCAGGAGCACCAACACTCATAGGCAATGAACCCAGATTCACAGCACTTTCCTTGTGCACACTCAACTGAGGAGCACTTTCAATTTGCACTAAACTGCGTGGAGGATTTGCACTAGTGATTTGCACTGAATGACCAGGGTTAGAAGCACTATTTTGAATTTGCGAGGGCTCAACTGGTGCACTATGGCGTCTTGAGCTCGATAGCCTAGGTGGTACTGGATAACTGGCCAAGGTGTTACTAAGCTGCGAGCTATTTACTACGGAATAGCCTACCATCGTTCAGTCGAACGAAGTATGAACGAGGAGCTTCGGCTTTACTTTCGATGTTTCCTCCTTCCCATCGACGATGAGCAGTTTGCATTCGCACTGGGTCATTGACGTTCAACGGTGTAGCAGGAAATAGACACTCGATCGGCGTAGGCCTTTTGACGCTGTCTAGCATTTCAAGAGAACTTTCAACGCCTGCTTGCACTTTTGGTTGTAAGACATCAAAATGCGTTGGTATTGTGGTACGTGTTCTCCTGCTGAAGAGGCGTTGAACCGGTGATCCCAGTTGTGCTGGGCGTGGTGTATTTCTCCAATTTAAGAGCGCGAGGTACACATCAGTTCCATCCCTGGAACATTTGGCTAGCATGTTCTTGGCTGTCTGCACATTTCGTTCAGCTAATCCGTTGGACTGGGGAAAAGTTGGACTTGAGGTCTGATGTTCGAAGTTCTACTCACGTTTGAATCGTCTGAATGCAAGTGAAGCATACTGCGGCCCATTATCGCTTTCAAGAGTTTCGGGAACGCCATGCACTGAAAACCATCTCTTCAGCTCAGAAATTACGGTTTCGCAACTTGTTTGGCTCAGTTCACTAAAATCAAAAAATCCTGAATAGCTGTCTACGATTAGCAAATAAGTTTTACGCTGGAAATGAAACAAGTCTGTTGCAACTATTTGCCATGGGCGTGTTGGCACAGATTTCATGATGAGTGGTTCCTTGTTGTTGTTTCGTTGTGAACTTTGGCACACTACACAAGATTGAACAAAATGTTCGATATCTCTGTTCATTCCACGCCAATACACGGCTTCTCTGGCTCGACGTAGCGACGACTGAATTCCCAAATGTCCAGTATGAATTTCATGAACATACTTTGGCTGTAGTATTGCTGGAATAATAGGGCGAGAATTCTTAAACACTATTTCTTCATAAACAGAGATTTCGTCTCGAAAATTCCAATATGGTTGAACCATGGAGTTGATTTGTGCTTGATTAACTGGCTATCCTTCTAACACGACTTTGATGAGACTTTGTAATTCGACGTCATCTCTTGTAGCTTCTTGGAGCTCTTTTCTTGAATTTTGAGACATGGGAAGAACTATATGCACTTCCAGTTCTTCAGGTTTCTCTTCTGGAATAGGATTCTTACAGTCACGGCTTAATGTATCAGCCACAGGTATGTTGGTTCCTTTAACATACTCGATGTGTGGCGAATACTGCAGTATGTCAAAAAAATTCTTTGCAATCTTGGCGGAGCTTTATCGATAGACTTCTTACTTATTGCTTCCAAAGGCTTGTGGTCTGTTTCTATGACTAGACGCTTACCGTATACGTAGTCGTGAAATTTCGTGCACCCAAATCTTATAGCAAAAGCTTCTTTTTCTATTTGTGGGTACCTTTGTTGACATGGAGTGAGAGCTTGTGTTGCATAAGCAACTGGACGACCCTCTTGCAACAGAGCTACTCCCACTGCTGTGGAGCTAGCATTTACTGAGATTGTCACATCTTTATTAACATCATAATATGCTAGTACTGGGGTCGACTTCAGTGCTTGCTTTATTTCTGCCAAAGCTGATTCTTGCTCGTGTGTCCATTCCCATTCTACATCTTTAACGAGAAGCTTACGAAGTGGTTCTGTCATCTTCGAGAACGTAGGCAGAAACTTTGCTAAATAAACTGTCATGCCTAACAAGCGTTGCAATTCTACAAGGTTGGTCGGTGCTTTGAGTTTGTCTATAGCCTCCACCTTTGTTTTGTCCACTTTAATTCCTTCCGACGTCAGTATGTGCCCTAGGAATTTTATTTCAGTTGCTTCCAGAATGCACTTTGCTTTATTGAGTCTTAGTCCATGCTCAAACAGACGTCTTAAGACCTTTGCAACGAGTCTTCTCAACTCTTCTAGTGTTGCTGCATACAACATAATATCATCCATTGAACACTCTGTGTTTTCGATACCACTTAAGATTTCAGTCATCATTTGCTGAAAAATTTCTGGAGCTGAAGCTAATCCAAATGGAACTCTTTTAAAACAATATCTGCCCCACGGCGTATTCATTGTTAGATAAGCTGACGTCCGTGCTGTTACTTTGGCTTGCCAAAAACCCTTTTCACGGTCAAGTTTGGCAAAAAACTTAGCACCCTTAATATTGGCTGCGATTTCTTCAATTGTTTTTAATGGATAATGTTGTCGCTTAACATGCTTATTTATATCTGAAGGATCAAGGCATGGGTGTAGCTTGCCATTTCTCTTAACAATAACTAACGGGCTGACTGCTGGCGTTGGCTTAGTAATAGGCTCTATGACTCCAATTTTAACCATTTTGTCAAGTTCTTGTTTAACTTGCTCTTTTATGGAATGAGGAATCCTTCTCGGAGGATGAATTTTAAATTCCGCTTTTTCATCCAATTCTATATCATATTCATAGTTTTTTGCACAACCTAAGCCAACAAATACTTGTTTCTTGATTTCATGATCACTTAACTGTGATTCGACTGTGTGAACTCTTTTAATGAGCTGCAGTTTAACACAGGTTTTTTTTTTTACCTAATAACAGTTTGATTTCTTGATCAACTATGATGAATGTTATGTTTACGGGCTTTGAACGGACTCTACACTGTACTGTTGCCTCTCCTTTAACTGGCATAGTATTGCCTGAAAACATGATCAATCTTTTAGTTTTAGAGGGAACAATATTAGCACCAATGCTTACTGCTAATCTAGTGGGAAGTACATCACATTGTGCACCTGAATCCAATTTGAAGTAAGTTGGCTGCTTTGAATCCTTCAATTGTACGAGCTCAGTCCAATCCTCACCTTCATCAGGGTCTTGCTGTATATGGTGGACATACAATGCATCATAATCATTTTCATCACTGTTATATTGAAGCATATTAATTTCAGCTGGCTGGCCTCGAATTTCATGAACAGCTCGTTTACCTGGCTTGACATCCGCTTTATTTTTCGTTTTACACATTTTTGCAAAATGTCCCTTATTTTTGCACAGTGCACAAGTTTTATTAAAGGCTGGGCATTTACCTTTTTCATGCTCGTAGCTGCATCTCGTACACGACGTTTTAGGCTTATGTTTACCTGAATCTGCTTGACGTTTCACATAGTCAACATTTACGTTTGCATTTGTTTGCATGCTCTGAGTTTGTTTGGTTGCTTCTTCAAACGCTCGACATATTTAGATTGCTTTATCGACTTTTAATTTATCTTCTTCCAAAAGTCTATGAAGTAAAGCTTCATTGTTAATGCCTACAATGATTTTATCACGTAATATACTGTCTTCTAATGCACCATAATTACATTCTTTAATGTCAGTTCTTGCTGTCGTTAAGAACGATTCAAACAACTCACCAGGTTGTTGCTTTAACTTGTTGAATCGGTAGCGCACGTACGACTCGTTTGCGGCCGGAGCAAATTTCTTGTTGAATTTTTCCTTTATTTTCTTTAAGTCCTGTGATTCTGCGTCGTTTAAATTGAATGTGTTGAAGATTCTTGCGGCGTCTGGACCAATACAAGCCATGAATGGTGCTGCTTGCATTTTAGGCGTACATTTTTCTAAATCAGGTGCTACGGCATACCATTCGAACTGCTGGAGCCAAAGTTTCCACGCTGGGGCCATGTTTTCACTCGTGACAACCAGTTCTTTGGGAGGACGAATTCCGGGGATTTTTTCTGCCATCCTGACGTTTGTTGTTAATGTTGGCGTTTCTAGAAAGCTTTCCAACAAGTTTGTGGATTCAATCCCGTTCTGACACCATGTAACATAGCTTGTACGCTACGAACGACATAGGCGACACGTGATAAGCATGAACACATTTAATGAAGTGCCCTGATTACAGAAAGAGGCCACGCCATCTATCGGCGGGCCATACAACTATATTGGTATGGAGTGCCAACCGTTACAGTTTTGTTGTAGTTTTTGATGAAAGTTCAGTGTCTCGGTGGGATCAAAACCATGAAGGTGAAAGGTTGTTGTGAGGAACATGATGGACAGATTCACAAATTGGGATTGTTCTGCAGCAGCAGTTCCCTTGGAAACAAGGTTTTATCGAGGAGGGTGTATGGTGATATCTAATTTGGGTGAGTTTCAAATGACAATCGTCGAAGAACTGCAATGTTGAAGACCTTCCGACGACTGGCAATTATCTGGATTGCCCTGTTATGGTCCTCGGTGAAGGACAGCTTTCGAGGGAAATGAGAGTTGGTGGAAATGACTGTTGTAAAAGATGGGTGTCAGGAAGTTGCAAAGACAGTCGGCTTCAAAGAGGTGGAACGGTAGGTAGTTAGCGAAGGACAGAAGGTAGATGAATCCGGATGGTGGCGGAGCTGTTGAGCAGTGGTCACGCTGTGGCTGTTTTGGGAAAGGCTTTTAAATCGTGTTGAGCCGAGCTGTTGAGCTGGTAGACTAATGACTGTGAAGGATAGTTGGCTTGAAACGACTTGAGGACGGAAATAGCAATGCCAGTCGATAAGGTCAACAGGCAGCGTCGGATGACCTGCTACAGATGACCGTAGCCAGTCAGGGGCTTTAGGCAGAGCAGGAAGATGGTCACAGGAAACTGATAGTGTTTTGCTGTAGCTAAAAACTGGAATGGATGTCGGCAACGGACACCAAGCAGTGAAGGATGAGGGTCCAAAGGAGCAGCGGTGAAAGAGGTTGCTATGAATGTTGGAGAGAGGTGACAGCTGCGAAGGACTAGGGCCCAAAAGAGCTGCAACGAAGGATGGAAGTCCTAATTAACTGCAATTTTTGTCCGCTAGGACAGCAGGTGGTGAAGGACGACTGTGTGCTGGAGTGCAGAAAATGGTTGACAGGGATCAGTGGGCAGCATAAGATGAAAGTTCAAAGGTGATGCAACCAATGTCGGTAAAGGACAGCAGGCGGTAAAAGATGACGATCCGAAGCAGCTGTAATTTTTGTCAGTGTGAGACAGCTAATCGGTTAGGGGTGTTTTCTTCCTGTGAATTTCAAAATTTAAAGTCCACCTCATCCATCTGTGGTGGTGTAAACTGTTAGGAAAAATGGGCAAACCATTTTTGCGTTCGTGCCCAGACTGCAAAGACAGTGAGGCACGATATTGTTGTGACACGTGCAGTGAGTTGTCGTGCCACTCTCAGTATCAAGATGTCGGCGAGGACGGATGTGCCCCAGCAGAGAGATGAGATGGTTAGTCAACCAGATAGGGCCTTAGTTTATTGAATGCTGCTGTGCTACGCCTTGGACTAACCAGTACTGACGACTGACCTAGAACGGCCATAGCTGCGTGGGCGATCGTCGGATCCGTACGTGCATCAACATGACGCTGTCAAGCGATCGTCGCCACCCCGCCCGACTGAGAGATCCACGGAGAAGGGAACGTAATTATCCAGCCCATAGGTTAATTCCTCCTTCCCAACAAAAAGGGTTACGGGCTCAGAAACGACGCTTTTTCAGTGCGGGAGACGAAGATTTTTGAGCCAAAAAGGTTGGACGACGACGTTACCAAGTTTGAAAAGACGGGGAATCCCGCGGCCGCCATCTTGTTTGTTGTCGTTCGTCGCGATCAAGGTCACGAAGGTCACAGATTCTGGGGTCAAATGATTTCAAATGCTGTTCAAAAGAAGATTTCAAGTATCAGACGGACATTTAAATTGAACAACCAGTAGTAACATTTGAATGCGTTCGAATTTTCAAAAGTGAAAACGAATTGACTGACCAGGCTGTAGCGATCGATCAGAAAACCGAGACAGAACGGCGCCAACTCAAGATACGAATAACAGTCACGTGTTTAAAGTAAACAAACATGCCGAGATGAATAAATTAAAGAAATTTTTCGCCTTCAGGAGTCTGCTAAGGTACAAGATGTGGAAAGGGACAAGGCATGTGTGACTACCTTGAAAACGTTCAAGGGCTAGCGAAATTAGCTACCAGTGCAGGATGCAACTGGATCACCGAGGAATTTCTCGCAATGCTATGCTGGGAGGACTGTCGGACAGTTATGAGAATGAACTCCTGAAAACCGAAGACTACATGACTGGTGAAGTTGGAGGTCTTCTACTAGAAGACGACCGGCGTCGTACATGGTCGAAGAAAAGGAGTAAACCAGCTGGTGATGAGCTATTGGTTAGGCCGACGAACGAGAAGAACTCGGGTGACAGACGGCCAGAAAACAACAGAAGAGTGAAAGAAAAACTCCTGCCGAAAAGAGGGACATTTCGCTCGAGAGTGCCAGCAAAAGGGGACTAGTAAACGTGCTAGTATTTTGTCTAATCAAGACTCGTCACCGCCCAAAGCAAAACAGAAGTACGTGGACATGAAAGTAGCCACAGTAACATTGCAAGGGACACCAAAGAAGAGAAATCGTAAGAAGCCTAAGAGAGGAGGTAGTTCACCAATCACCAGTAACAGAAAGGACTGAAGTGAATAAAACCCACAAATCAACGTCCGAGCCAATAGTGGGGAAAGATGGAAGGTCAATTAGGAAGACTGATCCCACCACCAGGTCATCGTTAAACAGAAAGCTGTTCTAGAGGAACGAGTGCAAAACGCAATTGACCATGGGACGAGATTGGCTCGAAAGGAAGAGGTTGATTCGAGGATTTTAGGCAAGATTTTAGAAGCGGCTTTTGGCAGCAATGATAGTGACAAAACAGTATTCATGGTGGACCATGAAGAGGTGTCGGGAAGTGAGAATGCCGTTGCGCAGCCCGAGGATAAGGTTCCTGCAAACCACAAAGTCAAGGAAGCGAAAGTGGGAGAAAGCCGCACCCTAAAGTAGCGGAAGGTGACCGGCCCACTTCACCTACAAAGAGTAGAGCACCTAAATCAGCAGTTGCAGACGTGCAACAGGTTCCTACAGTTAGAAAAGGCCAACGATGAACAAGCCATCTCAAGTACAAAGACTGGTGGTGAACCGGGAAACCAGACAGGTGTTGTAAAAATACATCAAGGACCTAATGGTATAAGTACCGAAGAGATTAAGCTTCGATGCAAGTTGTCGCCTAGGTCGGCAAAGAGGCAACGAAGAGCCCTTGAAGAAGCAGACCGCGAAGCATGAACTGAAAAAGCTAGGAAGATTGCGCTGCAGAGTGCTTCATCTTCAGACTTCGCAGAGAAGTACAATTTACTGAAAATTGATTGGACCAGAAGCAGTGACGGAAGCTGGAGCCACAAGTTGATCACACAGACTACATAATCAAATGGTCGAAAGCCTCGTCCGAGGAGTACGCCCAGATGAAACTGCAAAATGAGAAGTTTCACGAAGAGATGAAACGGAAGAGGTCGACAAGCAACTGTCCGGGACAGAAATAGAGAAGACCTCTGGAGGAGTCTGTCTCAGAAGAGAGGCAGACCACTCACTAGGAAGTGAGAACCCACTCAGGTTTTGCAGCCTGGCCACGAGTGGGGGTTATGCTAGGAAAAATGGCGCGAACCATTTTGGCGGTTCATGCCCAGCCTGCACAGATAGTGAGGCACGACATTGTTCATTGTTGTGACACGTGCAGTGTGTTGCCATGCCGCTCTCGGTATCAAGATGTCGGCAAGGACGGACGTGTGCCAGCAGAGAGACGAGATGGTTAGTCAACCAGATAGGGCCTTAGTTTATTGAATGCTACTGTGCTACGCCTTGGACTAACCAGTACTGATGACTGGCCTAGAACGGCCATAGATGCGTGGCCGATCGTCGGAACCGCTGCATTGTGCAGCAACGTGACGCCGTCAAGCGATTGTTGCCATCCCGCCCGACTGAGAAGAACCACGGAGAAGGGAAGGTAATTATCCAGCCCACATGACAGCATCCCAAGGGCATGAGCTGAGTTCCCAATGAGACAAGTCTTTCGTCAGATTTAATGTGTTGCGGCTATCTACGACTAGTCTCGGCAGATTCAATGTGCAAAGGCTATCTGCAATAGAGGGGAAATGCTTGAAGGTTCTGAATTAGCTGTGATGATGGTAGGTGAAGGACAGCAGGCTGAAGCGAAAGCAACTGTAGTTTGTGATGCAAAGGAGCGATTCGAACTGTTGTGGCGTCATTTCTTGGTTGGTGCGGATGGGCGATGGAAAAACAGTGTGGCTATCCGTGATTCAGATCCATGCAAAAGACGATGACGGCTTCTCCTGCTGAGTCGGAAGATCATTGATGTCTGTTAGGAGGAAGACAAAGAATTTGCAATCCAATTCAGAAAGTGTGAATGATAGTTGGCTGATGAAGGCATGTCAAGTGGTGAGGTTGAGCCTAATGTTGAAAAGCTCAAATGGTATGGTCCGTGAGTGCATGATCTTGACTTGCGGACTGAAGAGGAACGTTGTGTAACGGATGGTCCTGGAACATACCGATTCAATATAGACCAGCCAACGGCAATAAGGGTGAAGGCGCACCATCATGGACGAAGGTTCCTTCGGAGTTTCTATGAATTCTGGCATGGCATAGTCCGGTTAACGAAGGATGTCAAATCCGAGGACAAGAACTTGGATGAGGATGGAGAAAACTCAGGATGGCATGCGAGATGAGAGATAAGTGTGAATTTGGACGAGGAGGCTTGGTCTTGTGTTGATTCACAGGCGGCATGACCAAAAATGTGTGTGCTTGATTTAAGGACAGAAGCAGATCGTGTGAACGGTAGTCCACACCATTCATGAGCAGATGCGACTGGTGAGGGACTTCAGGACCAAGAACGGACATCTTAGATAGCAGTCCGAAAATTGAAAATTCAGATGGGAAAGGACGATGGTGCGTGCGGCAGACAGACAACAATATTTGGATCGACCGGCGTCTTGTTGGTTCACTGGATTGGGCTGTGGTGTAGTTACTTGAGCGCACCATGGACGGGGAGGCTTAGCTTTGACTTGAGAAAATAGGACAGCACAATCCACAAATGCACGTTCCTGACTTGAGGACGGAGAAACATGGTTAAGGTATAAAAAGTAGTTGTCCAATCTTGAGCGAAGGAACGGTTGTATCATGATGAGGTGGCTTGTTAGTTGTTGGTCTTTACTTGAATTACCTACCGTATAGCAAGGTCCATTATGGCGTGTGCTTGAGATGAGGACAAAGGTTAATTGCTTGTGTGAAGGGCAGCCTGAGTTCATGGATGAGCATGATGATAAACGAAGCGGAATTTCGGACAGATTGATGCGTCTTCAAAATGAAAAATCGGACTGCTTGTTGAAAGCAGGACAGGGGATGGGGAAGAAAACTGGAATGTTGAATTAAAAACAGGACAGAGAGATGAGGAGGATGTTTCCGGCCGTCGCTAGAGGAAAGAAATTGACGAGCAGGGCTGTTGTTAATTTCGGATGTCAGGAATAAAACACTTGTCTTGATCTTCTTGCATTGGTGTTGTGGTGGAAGTCTTGGTTGGTTTATAATTTTTACTGTTGGCCTGAAGCCCAGTGGCGTGGTCTGCTTCTGCATGTGATGGCTGTCCGAAAGCAGGAAAACTGACTGTACGAAAACCGGACAGGGATGTGAAGCATCCTTCGAAGGTTCATCGATTTTGTCATGGCGCAGTCCAGTTCAATGCACGCTGACTGTCCGAATTAGTGAAAAACAGGACTGGAGAAACGATGCTAGAAGCGAATAACTTGAAGGAGAGACGAAGCGGGAGCGTGCGCAAGCGGCACAGGCTAGAGGAAAAGAAGATTGCAATAACTTGTGGTTGCAGCCTATATCGGAGGAACTGCATGTGTGCGGTTGGGTCACGGAGCTGGCACACCGTTCAACTTCAATCCTCTAGCAGGTGTCGAATTTCCAAATTTTGATCCTAGTGCAATTGCACTCCAAAATATGTTACTGGGGTGCAAAAAACTGCTTTGGAGTGCAAACCACAAATGGAAACCAACACTATGGCTCCTATTTTATAGCCATTGAAAATTCTAACATTCAGCATCACAATGTGTACAGTTTTCCTGCATTTTGCTTAAAGGGACGGTACTTCGTTGGCCATTATTATCAAATTTCCTCAATACACTACCGGATGTAGTTTTTTAAGAAAGCATCAAACAAGTATTAAGTGGTCCATGAGCCCGATTTCAGTATTAAACGTGGCCTTTACCTGTATCTTTGTCATGCTTCCTCGCGGTCCCCCGCCGTTTAGCTAACTTCTGCCAAAGCCGGCCAAGCAGCGGACCAACGTCGAGTGAACGATTAGGGACTATATTCGATCGCGCGCCTGACGACGGAATCGGGAAAGAAACGTGCCAAAGTAAAGGCACACTGAGAAGCTGCGTTCCTCGAGCACTACAGAGTAGAGAGGAAAGCAGCTTCTATCTCAGTTGGCCTTGGCCAAAGTGGAACGTGATCGACGAAACTATTTTTGCGTGTAAGTCTAAAGAACGATAATGAAAAGTGGTCGAAGTTGAATTCCGAGAATAAATTAAAGACGATAAAGAAAT
>JAHWFP010210381.1:0-15052 GCA_023313725.1 Lithobius niger
AGGAGATTTTCTGTTGAATATTAGGGAATTTTATTTACGTTCTTCCATATATGATGCTTTGCGCTCCTACAATGACCTTGAAGTTATATCTGTGTGCGCGTAGTACTAATTTGAATCGTTTGCTAGTAATTACTATGAGATCAAAAATCACTAATGTAGTAAAAATTAAAATTAATTATTCCAATACCGCTGCCTCATTCAGAGAACAAGTCCTCGGCTGTTAATGGAAACCCTGCTGACATTTGTATTCACAGTACAAAAATGTACAGTATTCGGCTAATTTTTTTATATTTTAAAGTTTACATCCTGCATTCTTGGCGGGTGACAAATAAAATATCAGATGGTAAATGTGATACGGCATTTTTACCTTCTAGAGTAAACTAGTATTTATAGGCACTACAAATATAGTACTTGATCTTCAGGTACTATATTTGCCGTATCTGACGTGTCTACTGAACTTGTAGGGGGTGCATCGACAGGTATAGAGCTGACACCCGGCGGCTTGCTTCATAAATTCTCAAGTAATTTAGCCTGATCTTTGATTGGTGATTGCCGGCTGTTAGCAACAGGCAAAGATCGTCGTGGTTGGCCTAGAGAATTTCTCGAAGGAATTGCGTCAGTGGAAACTTTCTTCTCGTGAAGTTTACCGCCAATTTACATGCGATGTTTTGATTTTCATTGAAGTTCGGAAACAACGGATTTGACGGTTTTAGGTTTTGCAAAATTCGCTTTCGGTGACTGCTCGGCACAATTCTGAACGGCACATGGTCTTAATTGTTCGCGATATTCTTTACCATTAGTGTCAACGATAATACAGGATTGGTGTTCACCTAATTTATGTACTACGCATAGCCTAGCATTTGATATGCTACAGTGTCGCCAATTTGATATAATTTCAACTCACGGTGTTTTGTGCTTTCAATTTGTTTTAACTGTTTTCGGAGAACAGCTGTGGCCATCGGGATATAGCAAATCCAGTCGAGACTTCAACTCTCGGTTAAAATACAATTTACCAGGTGTAGCTTGTGTCGTAGCGGAGATAGTAATTCGTGCTGATAATAAGTAAGAATTTATGCTCTTCTGAATTGTGGATCCCTGACACCTCGCTGCCTTATAAACTGTCTTAAAATTCTTAACGTAGATTACTGCCAAACCATTGGTTCAGGGCGCAAAACTAGGGCCGGTCATGTGCCGTATAGCGTTAGGTTTTAGCCAGGTTTGGAATTCATTGAAGGGATGCATGTGACGGGTACAAAAATTGACTTAGAAATTGCTTAAAAGACGTAAGAATAAATATAAACAAACATCCATTGTTACACTCGGGAAGGGCAGTGAAGTCCAATGCAACATTTCGCACAAGACATTTTTAGGGTAACCAGACTAAACATCGCAGGACGAAATATCGCCGGACTAAATATCACGGACGAAACATCACGAGGACAAAGCATTGCGAGGATAAAGCATCGCTTAGCACAAAACATCGTTTATTGCTTAAATTAAACTTTTTACTGGGCTAAAATCGTTCAAGAAACATTTGTTATTCAACACTTAAACACTTTTCTTAATTTGGTTCATTTTTTTCCATGAGTTATTAATCGTGCTTTGTGTGATTTTGGAAACCCTGTTTTTCACATTAATTATAGATTTTATTCTTGTTTTTAAGAAAACGTTTAGTTTTTTTTTTTGTCTTGTGGTGTGCGGTTTGTCTTCCAGTTATTTCCGTGTAAACTGTATTGAAATAAACAGTACTAAACTCAGTAACGGATCGGCTATTACAATGGGGGTGGGGGGGATTAATGAGTGTAGTCACTCAGTCATCTGGAAATTCATCAATGCTGTAAATTTAGAGCAGGGAAGGAATGAGGCAAAAATAATTCAAGCAGTTGCCGGATTTGCTCCCAATCTCGAAAATCTTACAAGAACAGAACACAACGCATTAAAACCATTGTTGACGACTTTGACAACCGCGAGCCTCTAACCTACTTGCGTGGTGTAACACAATTATTTTAATCTTCAAGTTACCTAATTCACAGACTTCCGTCTTTTTTATATAGCCTTTTAAGCTCAGTTAACTGATTTCTAATTATATATTTCTCAATTTTTTTTAATATGCTATGTTTTGACCTAGCGATGTTTTGACCTAGCTATGTTTTGTCCTTGAGATGCTTAGTTCTAGAACCCATTTTGAGTAATCGGACTTGTATTAATGTAGACATGGAGCGTTGATATGACAAGGAAACAGTTGAGTGTAACATCATACGTACACCTGTGAATAGCCGAGACTTTAAGTTAAGTCTAACTTTCGAGATTACTTTGGATGGCCAAGGATCTTAAATCATCATTACACTGCGCTAAGATTTCGGCTTTGGCATATCGTCCCATGGCACTCGTGAAACGTTGCTTCACTAAATCTTCAATCGGCTAATTTGGTTTGGGCTTTCAAAGACTATGTTCGTCCGTTACTTGGTTGCCGTTCCTACGTAAAGACGCGGTATCGAGGCGGTGCAACGACAATTTACACGTGGTATACCAGGCCTCCGCGACGTTCCTCATGTCGACCGCTTGATACGGCTTGGTCTCCAGCCCTTAGAGCTATGCTGTCTCTGGACCGACCTAACTTTAACCTTTAAAATCGTCAGGGGTTTGTTGCCCATTGATATTCCTCTCTTTGATTGTTCGGCATCAACTCGTACTAGGAGTCACTCCTTCAAGCTGTCTGGAGCAAACCCCACATTCTGAGGTCAGCAACAATTTCTTCGCTCTTCGAGTGATCGAGCCATGGAACTCGCTTAGTGAGGAGATGGTGTCCGTCCCTGTCTCAGCCTGTCGACGATTAGTCACTAACCAACCCCTTACCAAATTTCTCCGAACCTATTAACCACACCCCTTCCAGAAATGGTATTAGGGATCTTGTATTAAACCTGTCTCCTTGTCCTTTGGGCTAAATCTATTATTATTATTGTGATGTATGTAGGGAAACGGTCGTACTACTGCGTGGGTAAACCAGTATGGCATAAGAATAAACTGACAAACAACCTTGGTGGAAGCTACCACTGGCGAGACAGCTTTACTTCCTGTGAGCAGGGTTTATATACAGTTACAATTATCATGTGACAGGAAGTATGGAGTAAAGTAAGGAGTACAGTTTATTACAATATGTAACACAGGTAACCTATCAGATACATTATGGGAAGCTGGAGGGTTGACAAACGGAAACCTATTTTGAAGCGGCCATTGTGGTGCCACAAGTAACGACACTACAATAGACAGCACGAAAAAAAAGCAACAAAAAAATTCTAGCCTAGATGAAAATAAAATATGTATTATATGCAAGATATTTTTTAGTGCACAGTTAACAGTTTGTTTAAAGAATCATCATGCCCCGCCCCTTTTCCACTCACTAGGATGTCATCATAGAATGGGAGACATTTGGGGATTTTACCAGTGATTTGTGTCATGACCCTCTGGAAAATTTCAGGACTGGACGTTAGACCCAGAGGTACACGCAACCATCGAAATAAACCCGGGGGTGTGTTTAGTGCTAAAGCTTCTTGTGACTCTTTATCGAGTTCAATCTGCAGAAAGGCATCCTTAAGGTCGATAAGGGAAAAAGTGTCACTGCCTGCAAATTCACTAAATAATTCAGAGGCCGTGGGGACCGGATAGTGGTCAACTTCTAATTGAGGGTTCACAGCGGTCTTGTAATCACCTATCACCCAGATTTGACCATCCGGTTTATGAACTATGACCATAGGAGTAGACCACTGAGAGGTCTCCACAGGCTCTAGAATTCCATACCATACCATACCAAGTCCAACCAACCTGCGAATTTCTTGGTTAACCTTTTCTGTAAGTGCTAACGAAACTGGTCTTACACGACAGTACACAGGCTTTGCATCAGGTTTTAAATGAATTTTAGCTTTAAAGTTCTTAAACTTACCCATACCTTCACTAAATAGCTCAGGGAAACCCTTTAGTATTTCTGAAGTGTCAACTGGTGTAATGCTAGTTTTAATTTGTTTTACATCTTTCTTAGGTTTAACTTTTGTTTGCAGGTCATAATATGGATGGAAATCAACCCGAAAAATAGAAAGCCAATCCTTTCCCATTAAAGCAGGTTTATAAAGGTTGGAAACTAAAACATCCAAGTGTTCAATTTGACCTTTGACTGCAACCTTCAGACTTACAGTGTAAATCGTGTTCTCAATTCCATCTGTGTATGAGTGTATGGAATACGGACTGAGCTTTAAGGGACAATCCGCAAAATATTTCTGATGCCACTCAATAGGAATAATGGATGCGTCTGCCCCGGAACCAAGTTTCATTTCAAGATTGACACCATTTAGGCAGACTGGCATTTTCCACTGATGGATTTTCAGAGAATTAACAACTATGACTATTTTATTGGTTTGAAGGGGAATTGAAATATGGTCCGCAGCCTGAGTTATTCCAAGAGTGTTGTTTTTTAACACTAAATAATCGTTTTCAGATTCCCTGTCAGCTTCTGAACCAGACTCAGAGTTTTCGGCTACAACATTCTCGCTATCTTCAGACTCACTATCTGATTCACGTTCTAATTTGTGGATTCGTTTCTTGTAGCTATACTTCTACTTACCTTTAGGCCTAGACTTAAAATTAGTGCTAGTACTGGGCGTACTATGCTCAAATGAGTTGGTAGTTCTGTTAGTTGACTAATGCTTTTCCTACACACGGCTTTTACGTGACCAACGGTATGACATCTGCCACAAGTATAGTCACGATGCTTGCACCAGGTTTTTATGTGGCCAGAATTACCGCAGCAATAACAAATAAAATCTTTAGAAGAATTAGACTTATTCTGGTTCTTACTTGATTTTTTAGCTTACTTAACTGACCTTGAGTGACTTCTCAAAACACTCTGATCAGCTTCAGCGGATTCTAGCGATCATTCTAGCGAAGGGATGTTGTATCCTTTAAATTCAGGATGTTTTTCAATAATTCTCGCTGAATAACCTCAGAATAAATTTCTTCCATCAGTTTCCATCAGTTTCTTCCATCCATAAGTTTTAAAGCGTCTAAATATTCCTCTATACTCTGAGGGCACTGGTTCTACGTCATCCAAAACCTTTTTCACTAATTCATCAAAAGACGTTGAATCAGGAAGGTCAGGAGCAATAATATTCAGAATGCGGTCAAACATTTTTTGGCCTACAGAAGCCATTAAGAAATTTACTTGCTTAGTTGCAGCTATTTCTTTTGCTTTGAAAAAATAACTAATCCGATTGGAATATTTTTTCCATGTGTCTGTTTCACAATCAAATTCGCTGAACAAACCAGCGTTGTTAGAAGACGACATTTCTTCTTCACTTTCAGGACCACTATTTAAATTCAAATTCAAATTAGGGTCAATTACAGCGCTAGCGCTCACTACAGCATTAGATTCACTAACTGTAACTACAGGTTTTTTGCAAACGACACCTGTCTCTGGCATAAGCCTTACAAGTTAAACAAAAACAATTTATGTAATTGCATTCCTACTTAATTTGCAAGATTAAACATGGAGCACTCGAGACTACCGGTTGCTATTTAAAATAAACTAGTTTAACTGTAGCCTACCTAGTTGTATAAATCAATCGCTTGCAAATTAACTTAAAGGGACTAGGCTTTATAAATGTTTAAACGTTCACTCTCTAAACAACGTTATATAAAACAACACTTCTGGCCTAAGCCTCAGCACAGACCAGATATCACTTAGTTTAAGCATAACGGTGTTAAATTTAACACTGGCATAAAACCAGCCTGAATATGGGATAGGCATTACCGAATCTACTAGAGTTAATTTAGCAGCGCATTTTCATGTCATTCAGGTTCATAGTACTGCCGGTGAGACACGCTATAGTGCATCGCTCTAGAACACTACCCTTGTAAAATTAACCTTAATAAATTCAATTCCCACTCTAGTTCTAGCTATAATCCGTACGCGATTTGTAAACTGGGCGTGGCTTAATAAAAATATCGATTGTCCACTCCAGTACAACACCACGACTAGAATCATGGGTAAAAAAAAACCGCCAGTACGGCGGTCACAAAATGGCGTCTATTAACGCGTCTTCAATCGGGAAAAGAGGTAAAATGATTCACAGCCAACTAGGGAAATTATTTGGAATGTCTATTGTTATCTGCGAAGCAAGGAACCAACACAGAACAAGAAAGCCGTTTCCCAAGAAACTTCGGATGCAACAAAGGTTTCTTTAAGTGATGTTAAACAAATAGTTAACGAAGGCGCGCAACTACTCGCCGAAACAAGTGCCACTCCAGCCGCAGCAGAGGCTACAGTTCCGCGGTTCATAACGGCAGCGAAATAACGGCCAAAGGCGCCAACGGTAACAAGCTTGGACGACTTTCAACTGTCAGCCGCTCGAGCAGCAATAACTGAAATTCACCAAGAAGGTAATTATCCAAATCTTGATAATGTTTTGGCCAAGTTCAAATTGAAGATTGGATTTAAAGATGGGAGAACTTCCGTGGCATTTAATCTTGAAAAAGAAACTTGAGATGAAATACGCAAAATGCAACAACAGAAATTTTACATAAAAGCGTCCAGAAATTTTGGCCTAGCGCTGCCGATTTTTACGGCAGGTACGACATTTAAGAAGTAATCCGTCTCATTTACAGAATTTATTTATTTGGATGAAACTTGGGTGAATGAGCATCACGGGCGCGAACGGGCAGCTAAAGAAAAGGCGCACCGGACTCACAACTGACAGCACAAGTGACGGCTTGAATGGTCGCCTTATTTCGATCAGAAAGGTCCGAAGACTCATTTTGCTACACACCGATAGCCAGGATGGTTTTGTTAAAGATGGCATGTTCTTTTCCGAACTGGATCCCCCCCCCCCCCCCCACTTTCTGCAACCCCCAAGATTGGCTGTGAACAAACAGCTCTTTTCAGAGCTAAACAAACGGTTGTTTTCACAACCACCAAAAATGAAAAGATCTGAAATTTGTACTGTTTCACAAATAAACTGTTACAACATTCACAGTAAAACACACTTCTTTCCTTAACTTTTTTTTTAGCTCAACAGTGAATTAAAACTTAACTACTTTTTTTTTAATTTTATTTATCACCGTCTGACCCAAAGTGCAAGGGGGGGGGGGCAAGAAGAAATACCCAAAAGGCAGTGTAGAATGTTTTAAAGAAAATAGTAAATACATACATTTTTCCAAAGATTTCATGCTCCACGGCTCGATGTTGTGGTTGGGGGGGGGGGAAGCCCTTTTACCCCACCATGCTTATTTACGCCACTGCTGAAAGGGCGTGAGTCGGAAATTATGACAGTAAGCGGAAAGATAACCGAGGCTAAAATGAGATTCGGTATGAAAAAAACTGAGTATTTTCTTTTTTGGAATCCAGCCTTAAATTTATCTTATACCTCCCGCCGCTCCCAAATATTTTTTAATTGTCTTTGATTCCCCCCTCGATTCCCTATTGATGAAGAAGACCTGTAATAATAAAAAAAAGTCGGCATTAAAAAAATTTTCATCAAAAAGGCCTAACAAAACCATTATCGCGCACAGACAAGCCTTGGTGCAGTCTATAGATAGACACAAGGCGCACCGACTCCGGGAAAATGTACGCTACTAGCAAGCTGCTCGCGAGCCACGCCCAGTTTATAAATCGCGTACGGAGTATAGTTAAGGTACTAAATTTAACTATTATCATTTCGTACCACTTATCAGCTCTACCACAACAAGCATGCACATTTTGAAAAAGACTAAACTCTGATAGGCTTCGAGAGCACTAATTTTCATTGCCAACATGAAAAAAAAATGTGCCACTTACCACAAATTTGGGCACAGATGTGGTTGAAGCCCTATCATTTTTAGCTTTAAATTAAAATTATACCACAGTATCGGCTCGTCGCCAACTGTGATGTATGTAGGGAAACAGTCCTACTACTGAGTGGGTAAACCTATGGCATAAGAATAAACTGACAAACAACCTTGGTGTAAGCTACCACTGGAGAGACGGCTTTACTTCCTGTGAGTAGGGTTTATACACAGTTACAATTATCATGTGACTGGAAGTATGGAGTAAAGTATGGAGTACAGTTTATTACAATATGTAACACAGCTAACCTATCAGATATATTATGGGAAGCTGGAGGGTTGACAAACGGGAACCTATTTTGAAGCGGCCATTGTGGTGCCACAAGTAACGACACCACAATTACTATATTATAAATAGGGTCCACCGTTCTTGTGAGTTTGGAAGGTAAAAGACAATGCTAAATTCCGAATGTTTTACCTTCTATAGTTAAGGAGGATTATCGTTAAAAAATAATAAACTTAGTATTTTAGTCTTAATTTAAAATTAGCAGTATATTTCTAATGTGCACAAAATATTCGAGTAGTAAGTGATTTCGATGGTGAAAGTCATTTATATTTATCTAGTGGTGGTACAGAGTAATAACTTTTCATTAAAACTTTTAAATTATGCATTTAAGCCTTTTGGGCTTTAAAATTAAATTTCAGCTAAACTAGGAAGAAGTAACAATCGGCTGTGTATTTTGTTTACGTCGTGGAACAATCTTAGTTGATATTGGTAAAATCCTAAACCAATTAGCTTGGAACTAGACAGTTATGTATACACACACATGGCCAGATACAGACAAGTAACGGAAGAACTTTTCGTTGAAGGAAATGTTAAAAATAAGACCATTCGTTTTTTCATTCGGAAAAAAAAGTATCCGTAGATGCTCTGAAATGTAAGACCACTAACAATTTTGGTACCAGAATTCCGGCTCGATCCAATGCTTGAAGAAAATAAGTTACGATCTTCAATCATTGGTTCATGCCGTAATTTAGCAGCAGAATTGTCAGTGGCCTTACATTACCAACTTGCATGGATACTACTTTGTACTGAAAAACTCAGTCTTAAGATTTCCTTCGAAGAAGATTTTTGTTTTCTGTATCCATCTTAGGTATTTCCTAGCAAAATTGTCCCTCTCCGTCCCGAGATAATTTGTCTTAAAAGGACGTAAATTCAACTATTTCTTCTATGGTTTTCCCCCTATTTTTTTCGTAGGAGATTACTTTTTAGAACAAGTAGCTTTTTTGTACCCAAACATGGAAATATTATTTTATGCCTGGAACGCAAATATTCTGCATATCTTATTTAATTGAAATGGAATTAAAATGAGATGGACCTACGTTTGCGTTAATAAATTTAACATAACTAAAACCAACGAAATTCAAGAGAAACGCGACAGCAGGATTTGAGGTAAATGAGAAGTATGAGAAACGAGATAAAGAGATAATATTTTAGCTGAAATGAATACACTATGCGAGATGTGCGATAAAGACATACAGGATATTTGGGTTAATTCAGCTACCGTACTTCAGTTTCTAAATGAAACTAATTTAATGATAGAAACTAATTTGAGATAAAGGAGATGCGATACACGTGATGTATACGCGACGCATATGAGATAAATTAATTTCAAGAGATGAGGGAGTACACGAGATTCAAAATAAATGAGATAAACGAGATACGAGATATGTGAGAGGTGCAAGATTTGAGATACATGGGATTAATGAGTTAAATATATAAAAGTGACACACGAGATATGAGATAATGAGATATGCAAGACTTGAAAGAAATTAGATGCCCTAGATTTCACATAAATGACATTCACGCGACTTTAGATAAACGAGATACATATGCTTTGTTGATAACGGGATTCAGTTCACTAATAGTGAGTGGGTAAGCAACTTAGGTTTCTTTTGTAAAACCGGATTACCTTAAATAAGAGTACCTTTTATAAGACTGCTAGTAGCTCTAGTTAGTTTAGCACAGAAGACTTAATGGTACTAACTAGCTCAATCCTGTAGTAGCTCATTCTTCTTTTATTCGTTGAAATAGGCCAACAAAGTTTTAGCTTTTGTTGATTAATCTGTCTGCCCAGCATTATGAATAACCCGGTATTCAAACTTCCTGTTCCCACACATGGCGGAGGTTGAAGTGCGGTTTTTTTCTTAAAGAAACACACGGATGCAGATGTGTGTAGAAAGTGTTAGCTAACTGATTCTATCTGGCCAAATCTAAAACTGTTGAATGTATGACTTAAAGGGAACAGAGTTATACTAACTTAAATAGGTGGTAATATACGTTAACAATATTTAAATAAATCCAGTTAAGATAAATAATTTTATAAGTTCGCCAGATGACACGAAGTTTTTTTGTAGCTTGAAATCTATCCCAAAACAAAACTTGTTAAGGATTCCCGCCAAGCTTTTCGGCCGTGTGAAGTCGTGATATCAAACGCCAAGCTATTTCGCCAAGCTAATCCCACCGAGTAATAGTTCAAAGGTTCAATGAAATATATGAAAATTGCTTACTGCGCAATTTTCAATTATTTCATTTACCGTTTGAAGTAATACCTGTAAAATGAACTAATAATCAGCTTTATTCACCACAAGGAAGAATTTATTTTCGTGATACAAAAAAAAGCGTTACTAGTAGCCAGTAGTAAGTAATTAGGCAAATATCAACGTTATTCACGTCGTTTTTTCAACAAGAAAATGGTAAGCTGTTTCCTTTAATAGTGACTTTTATGTTGTTAGGCGACCAAAGTCTCCTGATCCAACACGTTTCAGGCTTTTCTGCCGTATTGTTATTTATCCACAGATGGCTGAAAACAGCCAAACTACCTTAGCTGTAAAGACACAACGTATCTAGTGGTCGCCATGCTGATATATATATTTTATCTGGATGTGATCGTTTTATCTTGGCGGGCGACACACTAGCGTGTGTCTTGATTCATAGGTTATGCTTGAGGTTTTTGTTTGTGAATAAAATAGAACAGTATGGTTACAAACGAGGTTAGAAATGTCCAAATCAGAGTTAAGGGGTAGTAGCTTTAGGTCTGTGAACGTTTTAAGTGTTTTTGGTATTAAGTGAAATGCATCGATTCGATAGGCTTCATTCTTGTATTTTCCGTTAGCAACATGGCATACATTTCGTTGCTTTTGTCTATATCCTGTTACAGTTTGCGTTTTGTGGTCTGTGACTGGATGTTTGCGAGTTACCTCCTGCTCTTGTTGTTCTTTGTGGACATTGTTTGTCCCTTGCATTGATTGTCATTACCATTTGTTGAAACTCTGTACTCGTTTTGGTTTTCTTAATGATTTTTCACATCGCCTTTTTATGACATCATTCTCTCTTCAGTCTCTCGTCGTTTGCAACTGACTGGCTATGTTGCGTCAAAGCTCTATGGCCGCCATTTTACTTCAAGAAAATAGGCCTTATACGATATTCAAGCCATGATAAGCTTTGCTGTCTTCGACCAAGACTTCAATGGATTTATAATCCAGCGCCAGGGAAGAACACAACATGATTTTACTCACTGCTAACGGTTTTAGAAGTAACTTTATGTTTATAACGATGAGTACTACTGCATCTACTAAGTACTACTAAAAACAGAATGACGCAAGGGCCAGGACTAGTAATGTGATGCCAGCTTCCGTACAGGTGGAGACGGATGTAATAAATCCCGTAGCCGAAATAGTTCTTTCTAAAAGGCCATGCGCTTTGGAAGCTCGTCACTGATTCTGATAAACGCATCTCGTGGGAAAGTCGCCGTAGTTGCCGCGCGGTCTTCTTTCCAGATAAATAAACACAGATGCAAACCTATTTACGTTGCCTTTTGGATTTATCACTTTTCGAGTCATTTGGATTTCCGTCATGTTTACAGTCTTCTTTCCAGTGCAACCGTCTTATCTCTTAGTTACTCCACAGAGAGACCAATGGACCGGAGTCGTGCAAGGCTACCGATCTTTCCCAGAATTTCTGAACAGTTTCTCACCAACACGGCTGCCATGCTGAACTTCCGGTTTCAGACAGACTGTTCAACAGTTAGTTCTTGGAGAAATATGAAGTAAAAAAATAGCTTTTCAAAATCCAGTCATATTCTACAGTATGATAGGTGGAAGGATTGCTACAACTTTTTTCATTTTGAATTTCAAATCGTGTGATGTCTGTGAATCTAAGGACAACAAAAAATTCCCCGTTCACAAACTTGTATGAAGTGACCGTTAAGTTTGTATTAAACGCTGCAGTTTGGCTGCAATTTTGGGTGTAAAGCTAACTGACTGCAATTTTTATTTGATATAGGTAAGAATTAATAAAAAAAAATCTATTGAATAATAAAGTCGCGGTACAGTTTGAGCTTACCAAAGTGGGGACATACAGTTAAGTCAACAGCATTTTCTTCCAAAGATTGAAAATCCTCCCAAATTGGCCTAAACCCAATATTTTAAACCTGAAAAGTTGTCTTATACATCATATTTTGTTCAGCAAAACATTTTCTCTTAATATTCGTGACGTCATATATTGGCTCGTTGTGTGTTTTATAGGCAAGTTAGGCTTGCAACAATTATCAACATACTAGCTGTAAAACCCGTCATGAAGACGGCAACTCTAGGAGTACAGATGCCCCATAACAGTGAAATGTGTAATTTAAACAATTCCGGTTCTTGAAGAAGGATAATTGCGGTAAAGTTGCTTCGCTCACTCAATCCATGTATCTTGTGATTCATTTCATCATCTTTCATTCATTTCCTTTATCCGGAAGCAGACGGTGTCTTTCACGTCCTGTAGCCTGGTTTTTTTTTCGCACTGAATCCGACTGTGCAACCATACAATAGGAGAATACGCAGGGGAGGGGAGAGAGTTCGACGTCTTTTCAGTTCATGCTCCCCAGTAAAGTATCTTGCTCACGCATGCGGGAATCATCTAGACCGGCGTTTGCTACACCGGGGCACAACCTATAGTTATTCTTTATTTGTTTATAGACGTTTTGGTTTACAACATCTATAGATGTTTTGGCTTGCAAGTTGCAACACCTGTAGCCATTTTAGTTTACAACACGTATATTTATTTTGGTTTACAACTCCTGTAGCCGTTTACAACATCTATATTAGAAGTTTTAACACACAACGTCTACAAATATTCGTCTGATCTTAGACGTTGCGTTTATAGACGTTGTGCTTTACAAAGCATAAAGCCTTGTTATAAGACCCAGAGCGCCCTTGTAACAAGTTTTAGAATTACGCAGTTGTTGTGACTCGCAACGCCATTTTGGCAGTGTTGGTTTTTGTTACGGATAGGATTTTTCCCCTCCATGGTTTTTAATGCTACGTCGAGTTTATTTTTGCGTGTTATACCTTAAATATGCGATTGACATGCAATATTTGTGCTTCAAGCATCAATCCAGTTTATTGTACCCTTAGCGTTTCTGTTTTTGGCTGAAGTAAATTTCCAAATTTACGCCTGAAAGTTTTGACTCCTTCTTGCAATTTGGAGCCAAAGTAAATTTAAAAAAAAAGTTGTCGAGCCTTGTGTGCTGCTGGGTGTATTTTCATTGCCGCATCTGCGTTATTTTGTTCGTATCGTCAAACACTAGTGTACGGCGAACAAAACGTGTATACCATCGCAGTGAGTAGAGATTGACACTGCGCCATTGTTTAGATGCGACTATACCATACGTCATCAAGACGGAGTTCCAAGGTTTCAATTGAACAAGGGCATCTAGTATATGACAGTTGACACACCTATGATGATGTTTACAGCAGTTTCAATGTTGAGCCGTCGTAAATCACATGCCGTCCCAAAAACAGTGAAGTTTGCACTGATCGCCTAGGCTGGACATCTCTCTCGTTTTGTTAAAATGTAACCATGGCAACGAGCTCTTTTTGATTAAGCCTTGTTAAGCATGTCCTTTTGTGAACCGTCGATGTGTCAGTAAATCAGGCTTGCCTTTCAACCATGATTTTTTCTTGTAATGTCCTTAGCATCATTAGTGCAGCTCTCTTAAACGATCAGCGCTTAGTTACCATTTATTTTTTTTGGCTTTTTACGCTTCCTTTGATTGTCATTGGTACGATCTTGTTTTATACGCTTATGTCCGTTCTCCACCCAATTTTGTTAAAGAAGAAAGAGTATCATGCACGTGTTTACATTCATGTTCCGTCCACGCTTTGTCCCATGTCTGCTACTTGACGGCAAAACGTCAGCATCTGTCTAGATTTACTGCGTGTTAGCATGATTCATAGTTGACTCATAGTTGATTGGGCATGCTGCAGGCTGTTGTAGGATCACGTCAGAAAATGGTCGTGCTCTCTAGATTCGGGTACGGCTTCGATCCTTGGCCTTTGCCACACCCTAGCATTTTCGGGAGTAGAAGGGCCCTGAGGTACATCGTGCTCATGTTAATGGTGGCATGTCAAAGATCCTGGGTTTTTCACTCGGATTTCTCTATCTAAATTGTGTGTCTCATCGTCGATGGGCAGATATCCCAGTTTGGGTTCGTGCTCCTAAAAACAATGTCCTGGTAGTAAATGTTTCATCGAACCACGGTAGTTCAAATACTACCACTAGGACAGTCAAATTATGCTGGCATTGAGTGGCGATTCCTTCTTGTTGCGTGCACATGCAACAAGAATTTTTTTTCAACTTAGGGGGCCATGGAACTAAGCGATAACACCATACCGCCACGCCGTATATGGTCAATTCCATGATTAAAATCCCTATGGCCGAATAGTCCTGTACTACCACATAATGGAGGTACATCGGTTTGTGAGGAATACGTGAATCTTGAAGGGATTAATCACTGCTGACTTAACGCATATGGCCCCAATTCATAATTAAAACCCCAGTGGCAGAATAGTCCTGTGCTAACGCATAACGTAAGCTACTTCAGTTAGTGAGGAATGCGATCTTGAAGAGATTATTCACTGCTGACCACATACGACCAATTCCATAATTAAATTATTCATGGCAAATAGTCCTGTACTACAACATAATATGGGATACTGCAGTTTGTGCGGTCACTGCTAGACCGTCCATATATGGCCAATTCCATAATTAAAATCCCTATGGCAGAATAGTCCAGTACTACAACATATTGTAGGCTACTTTATTTTGTGAGGAATGCATGAATCTGTAAGGGATTACCCACTGCTGGCTTAACGCATATGGCCAATTCCATAATTAAAATCCCTATGGCAGAAT
>JAHWFP010210387.1:0-14165 GCA_023313725.1 Lithobius niger
ATAACAATGGCCGACGATTCTTGCTTGGCTTGCCCACCTGGAACAGTGCCCGTATACAGTTTGCAACCGTGGGTCTCCCTAGCTTTGGGGAAGTTCACAAACATAGGGTACATGCCTTTCTGAGCAGACTGTGCTCCGCTGGCAATCCTATTGTGATCGCAGTTTTGTTTTCTATATGCTCCTGCTGTCATGGATACCCTGTCCTCTATACGGGGAATGCTTCACTGGAGGTCGTAAAAGTGATTCCTGTTTTGTACTTGTCTGGTTTGGTTCTGCTTTGGTGTTTAATTAATATGATTTGTAATGGCTATGGACCCTTGCTGGTCTGAAACGAAGTTAAAGTTACGGTGGATTGGAGTGCTGATTTTGGAAGGTACTGATGGGGTGATAATCAATGCCTCCTAGGGGATAATGAGAGCAATTGTACCTTCATCCAAGCTGCCCTTCAGTTTGCCAATGAACGGGTGCTCATCCTCGGAAATATTAACTACCCAAACCTTGACTGAGATCACGGTTGTATTAGGGGTTCACACCCAGCCGGTGGAAGGTGTCTTGAGTCCTACTAGTCCTAGGTACAGGTAGGTGCAAACCCCCAACGCCTTGAGTTTATCATCACTAACAATCAGGATGCTGTGACTGACAGCTCCTACTAGCGACCCATTGGTAACAGTCACCATGTTGTTAACGCTTGCTACTTTTATGTGGCAATTGCCCAACTACCCTCTTTTGCACCAAGCTCGACTACAGGAATGCAAATTTTGACCCTGTCCCCAAAGATCTTGACTCAGTCAACTGGGATGATGCCCGTGAGCATCTTGACGTCGATGATGCTTTGGGTTCCTTCGTCACCTGCATCCAAGCAACCCTTAACAATAATATCCTGATCTCCAACGTCTCCCCAGACTCCTTTAGATGGAAGCTGTGCATCACAAAGGGAGTTAAGGTCATCAGGAAAAAGCGCTTTTGGATTATATTTCGGAACCATCCTTCTTTCTGTGATAGCATCCTTTATCAGGCTGTCAGGCAGGAATGCAAAGTTGCTTTGAAAGGAGAGTAGGGCGCCACATAAGAAAAGCCTCATCAAGGCATCAAAAAGAAATCCTAAATCCCTTTTCGCATACCTTTTCTACACGAAGAAATACAGCATTGCGACGACGCTTATTGACGATAATGGATGCAAGGTCACTGGTGACCATATGGTTGCTGAAGAATTTAGCAAGGCCTTTGGTACGACCTCGTCCGTCCCCACCAATGCCTTGAGTACTCGAGCCCAGGAGGACACCCTGAGTGATGAAGATGACGTTGATACTAATTTCATCACACGGGGAAACATTGCTGCTCTTTGCAACAACATTAATCAAAAAAGCCATGGGTCACGACCATGTAATAATAATAATAATAATAATTTATTCGTAAGGTTTACATCTGAAGGCCAGAGTCCGCAGACTGTATGTGCCATTTAAAAAAAAAATAATTATAGAATATAGGTAACAGATGCGTTGTTTAAAATACATTTTCAAGTTTTTATATAAGGTTAACAAGTGTCAATTGTTATAAAAAGTACAATGCAAAGAATAGTAAAAAAAGATGCTATCATAAATAGAATCACAGGTTAAAACAGGAGCTTTATTTCTTTGAAAACATCCAAATTTTTAATTCTTTTTTCAATCTAAATTTATTCCTAATTTCGCGTAAGTTTATGGGGAGTTTGTTTAGTAAAGAGGGTGAAAATCATGAAGTTCATGGTTCTCGTTCCATAAGAGTTCCTGAAGGAAGGTATGGTCAGCCAATTATTATTGTTCCTGATCGCTCTCTTCACAGGTATGTTGTAATCTTTGTTAAAGTAATTTTGTGTAATTACTGTAAAATCTGAAATTTGCCTAAAGGTCATCAGTGATTTCTCTTGAAGAAGATCTGATGTTTTTGGTTCTCGTTCCATAAGAGTTCCTGAAGGAAGGTATGGTCAGCCAATTATTATTGTTCCTGATCGCTCTTTTCACAGGTATGTTGTAATCTTTGTTAAAGTAATTTTGTGTAATTACTGTAAAATCTGAAATTTGCCTAAAGGTCATCAGTGATTTCTCTTGAAGAAGATCTGATGTTTTTTGTGTGGAGTTAACATCTCTGAAAAGTATCTTACAAGCTTTATTTAGTATTTTTTGAAGACGGGCAATGTATCCAGAAGAAGTATAAGCAAAAATAGGGCATGCGTATCTGACAAGAGAAAGTATGCAGGTATTGTAAATAAGTCTTTTGTTATGTTCATCCAAAATATTCCTGATTTTATAAAGACCAGGAAGGAACTGCCTGACCTTGGTGATTAAGTTATTGATGTGGTCATAAAATTTCCAGTTTCTGTCAATCACAATACCAAGGTATTTAGCTTGTTTAACAATATTTAGGCTTAGGCAGGTACAGGTCCTACTAATTTCAGTAAAATTGCAGTTAGGGTGGTGCAATTTAATGCCAAAACTTTCTAAAGTCATATGTGAAGTAGAAAAGGGAAGAACACATGTTTTATCTGCATTAATATAAAGTTCATTTTCAAAAAGATATTCGTTAATTAAGTTGAAATCGGTTTGCAGATTACAAATCATTGTATCTTTGTCTACATTTATAGACAGTAGGAAGATGTCATCAGCAAAGAGAGTAAGATAAGTGTTCCAATTGAAATCATTTATATCGTTTAGGTAAATCAGAAAGAGGATAGGGCCCAGAATCGAACCCTGAGGGACACCATATTTAATCTCTGTCCATTCACTGAGACAATCGTCAATTTTCACACTAGAAGTTCTATTACTAAGGTAGCTCAAAAGAATGTTTTGAATTTTTCCATGGATTTCGTATTTGCTAAGTTTTGTCTTTAGGATGTCAAAATTTAGCGTATCAAAGGCTTTCTGAAGATCAATGAGGATAGCACTTACGAATTTGCCCTCATTTAGAGCTTGACAAATGTGGTTGTTAATGTAAAGAAGCGCGTCCGTGGTCCCCTTACCTATTATTATTATTATTATTATACGATTTGCTGCAGGAACAGCAGGTCTGGCAAGGATTCGAGGGTCACTAATAACCAGCCGTGACTAAGTGCCACAGAAAAGCTAAGCGACAGAACTAAAAATGAAATTAGCAATAAAACTCGAGACGCTTCAAGAAAGGTTTTAAGCAATGTTTGGACATGATTGACCGAAAATGTTTTGGGCTGCAAGCAGTAACTGCAGCTTCTGGAAGGGAGTTCCAGATAGGAACAACTCTCGAGGAAAATAAGTTTTTTTCTATAATCGCAGTGCGAAGCTTGTACAGCCAGTGTAAAGGGGTGGCCACATATGTTTACACATGGTGCTAAATCAAAGGTAGATCAATTTCCATGAAGCCCCTTACAATTTTACAAGTGAAATAAAGATCCGCATGAAGTCTTCGCAGCTCCAGCAACTCAGTCCACCCTTCCATCCTTAAAAACTGCTTCCTTTCAATCCTGGCCCCTCTGTATCTTCTGGAAATGCACGAGGGAAGGAAAATTGCTTGTTAGCTCGAAGATGGAGCATATCACCCTTGTTTTCAAGAGCAACAGTAAAACACATGCTAACTGCTACTTGTCTATCTGTCTTGCCTCACAAGTTTCCAAATTGCTCGAGAAAATTGTTAAGGGCGACCTCATTGAACATTCCCAAGATGATGGATTCCTTGCTGATGAGCAACATGGATTCATCAAAGGAACGTCCTGCCGTACAAACTTACTTGCTGGCTTCAATACTTGGACGTAAGCAATGAACCACAGAGAACTTGGGTGGGACCTACATCGCCTTCTATTCCACCCTTCATCTCCAGATCATTGAAGGAATTCATCTTGAAAAAGCAAACACAGCCATCATTAGATGAATTTCTACCTTCCTCGCCAGCAGAAACCAAAGAGTTGTTCTGTGTGGTCAGACATCTGGCTTGAGACACATTAAAAGAGGTGTTCCAGAGGGATGCGTTCCTGGCCTTAATTGAGTTTACCGCCAGTGATTAAAAGTGTCTGCCTGCTTTTTTTAGATTTCTTGAAACTCCGAGGTCCTGCGAGAGGCGGGGAAAGCCACTCCCTCTTGCAGGAGGACCTCATTCACATTGCTGATTGGGCAAAGAGGAACGATATCCGTTGGAATTTTTCAAAATACAAAGTCCTCCAACTTGGCCACAATAACCCGAAGAGGACCTTGATGGCGTGGCATTTGACGCTACTGCCATCATGAGAGACCTCGAGGTGGTCCCTCGGCTTTAGCGACCACTGTACAGCCATCATTGACAAAGCTAACATACTCGCCGGTGTGATTAAAACGTTCATCCGACCGTCCTTTGAGTACCATGCACCTTTGTCCTGCGATCAGACACTTGCACTATAGTGAAAGACTTGACGAACTCCAGCTGCCTATGTTGCAGGAAAGGCTGCTCAGGTGTGACCTAATCGAGACCTTTAATATCTTTAATTGGTTGGTGAATGCTGACCGGAACGCCCCCCCCCTTCCCCCCTGGGGCAAAAGGTGCCCACGGGACACGAGCTGAAGCTTTTTTTAAATCCCCTTTCTGGATCGACGTCAAAAAGAACTTCTGTCACAGAGTGGTCAATCCTTGGAATGCACTACCCCAGGACGAGTTTATGGCGACCACTGTGAATTCCTTCAAAAGCCGTTACGATCGTTTTGCCACGAGTACATAGCTTACCTCGGGGCTTCTACTGCTGTCCAACACAGGCTTTTGCATTTGCTGATTTCTCTTTTTATAACTAACTTTCAGTACCTTCCTAAACGACGGAACAGAGCGAACCAAACGCACCACTGTTGGTGACAATTTGGCTCATTCCCGACTAAGACGTGTTGATGCGGCTTGCATGACGTCAACTATTGTCAGCGAAGAATCTGTTTCCGGCAAAAGTGTTACTTCACGCATGCTCAAACCCCTACCACAGGGAACCATCTCCCCCAGATGGTTTGCAATTTGGCATGGTTCTCGCCTGGTACCATCTATTAACCAATCCTGGTCTAACCCATTAGCCAGGTCTGGTTGCGGTGACGGTATGACGTATCGAATACTCAGCTGTGCTTGTTGAGTTTGCTGAGCTGTTATTGTAGTTTATGAAGGTACTGAGTGGCTGACGCAACATCACTGCGCACGCGCGATGTCAAGTTTTGAGCCAGACTGTCTCTATAACAGTGGTGCGTTCTGTTCGCTCTGTTCAGTATTTTAGGAAGGTACTATTTAGTGGTATGTGCACTCAGGAAGTGAGCACCTAGGTACAAATGTTGTGGACTGGGGTCACAACGCCAGTACTTTCTGCCTCAATAAGGCTAAGTTTGTTTGGGAACGCTTTTTTTACTATAGTCGGCAAAATAAACACCTCCCGTCATAAAATCCGAGGGTTGTAGTGAAAGATCCCATTATACTCCAATAGGTTGCGTTTGAAACTACCAGCTGCGCGTAAACGTGTTTCAGGGACAGATGTCCTTGCTTGTTGGGTTTTTGTTAGTTTGTATTCCATTGCTAACCAGGAGCGGTCCCAACGCATTGCTAGCCAACGTAAGGGCAACTTTTTTCTCGTGCATCTTAGCGTAATTAAAGATGACTGAGAATACTTCGCCAAGCAAATTTGTTACGGAAATTAACGACACAGTGTGTGTAAACGCAGGAAAACTGTACAGATGTGACGAGTGTGCTGCAACATTTGATGCTGTATCCAAATTGGAGCAACATTATGTAGTTCACACTGAAGACGTAGTGTACCAGTGTAAAACATGTCACGCTGTATTCGCTCATGAACATAATTTGCAAAGACACAATTTAATGCACACTGTTGCAAAATCGCACAAATGCGACTTTTGCGTTAAAGCCTATGCAACTGAATGCGAGTTGCGCAGACACGTTAAAATACATATCAGAGCGAAACCATACAAATGCAACGACTGCGAGAAAGCGTTTACCCAGAAAACTGCATTACTCAAGCACACGAAGATTCACACTGAAGAGAAACCATTCAAATGCGAACATTGTGGATTGCTTTATGCTAAGCCACGCCAACTCCAGTTACACGTTCGGGCTTGTCATCAGAAAGAAAGTCAAAACCGCTGTTCAGTTTGTAACATTTCATTTCCTAACATGGATATGCTACTGGTGCACATCGAGTCGCATTCTCACATGAATCTGCTTCAGTGTTTGACATGTGGAGCCAGTTATGCCAACGAAGTTTTACTTAAACTTCACGCTCGAAACTCACGTCATGAAATAAAGGAAACATGAAAGAAACAGGAAAAAACCAGTTCGATCCAACTATGTTGCATGGTCTCCAGAGACCAAAAGTAGATTTTAGTAGACTAATACGTATATCCTCACCTTGCCATTATCAATGCCTGTGCCCTGGTGTTCATAAAATGGCGACAGCAGTAAACACAACTTTGATTTGCATGCCAAACGAGATCAGTTCACACCTGGCGAGCACCTGGCTCGTATCGCGAGACCACTATGCCTTGCCTCAACGCCATTCTGTTTACGTCGTTAAGATGACTTTGTGTCATTCCTCGTTTCTCCATTTTCAAGGTACATACATCAAAGACATTATTGCGGAGGAAGGTACTGATATGCCACCAAGTACGTCTTCAAATAACCTGTGGTAAATTTCTCCTGCTTTGTTATAGGAATTGGACTACATCTGCACTGGGCCTTTGCTGATGGCCGTGCCGTTGGTCCCTGATACCTTGTCACTACACCATTCCAACAAATATTTAACTACTTTGCACTACTCGAGCCCTAAAAGGGCATTCTGAATCAAACCAACAAGTTTCTCCGACTATGAATATAGAACTACGGCACGGAAAAAAAATTAGATCAACCGTCTCCACAATGTCAGTTGCCACTTAGCGAATGAAAACCAACAATTGACGATTTAAATATAGCCTTGTTAAACGAATTTATACGCAGTACGAAGTCGCACAAAAAAAGCTGTTCTTGGCAAGTTGTGATGAATATTCTGTCTAAATGTTGTTGAGAATTCCACTTCATTCGTCATCATCAAGCAACATTGCCCTTTGTGGGAAAAAACCGAGTGCTACATCCGAACTGTTTTGAAATTGCCGTGTTGGTGCGTCGTAGTCGCAGCCCCAACACACCAGTGAAGCAATTCAAAACAGCTCAGGTATAGAACTTAGTTCTTCCTACAAAGTGAAATGTTGAAATGAAATGATGATAATGAATGAAGCTGAACTCTTTAACAACATGTAGAGAGAATATTCATCGAACATTAGCACGGACAGCGTGGTTTTTGTACTGACTATTAGAATTCCATATAAATTTGTTTAACATGTTAATCTATTCATAGTAAAATTGCCTCATGGTATTTTCGGCTATAATACCACAAGTGCTTCTATGAAATCGATAATTTGTGTGTTTTAGCACGAAACTCCTTTCCAGATTTTCGAGGGAAACTTGTTGGAAAGGAGTTGAGGGCTAAAACGTACAAATTATAAATAGAAGCATAGAAGCATAGAAGCACAAGTGGAATTCAGTTTGAGAATTTTTGTTTTCTTTCCACAAAACGATTCTTTGAAGGAGTTTCGTTTTACGACTTCGATTTCTGATTTCGGTTTTCGATTTACGATGGATGATTTATGCTGTTTAGTTTTATGTATAATGTTTACCTTTTATGTTGGTTTACGATCTTTAACACTTATTTGGCGTAACGATACTATCCATCGTCACATTTAATCAAGCAACCTGTAATTTCGTTCGCATCGGCATTGGCATTTCATATTAGACCTAACCTATATTGCTGATACGCCAAATTCAAAGTAAAAAACCGAGAAGCATCCTCGTGTTTCCGTAAAAAACCGATGATTCACGAAAGTAATGGCATTGACTTAATACCGGCATAACTATTCCCGAATCCTGCCAAAAAGCAGCTTCGTGTTTCCGTAAAAATCCGACGATTAACGAAGGCGACGTCATTTCCCTATACGGACATAAAACAAACAGCATCCTCTAAATGAGATATACTGTCTAGATCTTTGGTTTGTTTGTCAGCACCCATTGAAAAAAGCTTCGATCTGTATAATTACTGAAGCAGAAGGTACGCTGTGGTGTTATCGGTGTAATTCGGTTTTGCTTTCGATTAGCCGGGGTCTTTACAGTATAAGTCCACCATGGTCCTCGTTTTTCAGAAAGAAAACGAAAATTCTCGCATAAAGTAGCTCTATCTCGCAAAAATGGCAACTAACAATGCTGGCTGACACTACGAAAGCAATAGCTCGCTTGGGAGCCGAATAAGGGACACACGGACGTTGAACATTGACCTCAGATTTACAAGGACTTTCTGCAGCAATAATTTTCTGCAGTAATATAGGAGTTAAATAAATTTATACAGTGCAATAAACGCATAAATCTGAAGTACCATGTGCCATTCAAGATGCATTAGCTAGATGGCGCAAAGAAACTAGAAAATGGCGAATGTTGTTTGACGTCTTCCGTCCAAGTGTCGACTGCTGCTGGATTAACATGGAGAGGGTTAGCACGTAGAGATCATAATCTGAGGGAAGGCTAACCAGAGATTAGTAACTTTACTGAACATCTTCGTTAAAGATGCAAAAAGTTGTGTTTTAAGGCTCTTGGATATTAGCAGCACAATGTATGTAAAAATCAAGCTCTGCCGTTTCAGCTTAAGCTGTTTTACTGTTCGGTTAGCCTATCATAAGATTTAGGTGCCAAACATTTAAAAAGAAAATAAACTGAGACACATCCTGTATACCAGAGGCGGACCATCAGGGTGTTCAGCTGGACACGGACCCTGGCTTACGAGGTGCCCTGCACAGTACAGTAGTGCTGTGTCGGTTTCATTTTTTACGAATTGGTTCGGTTTCTGTTTTTCTTACAAAGGAAGCCTCGGTATCGATTTCGATTTTGGTTTTTTTGTTCAAATGATAAAAGACACATTTAAGTCACAAAAATATCCCCACATCCACGAGCGACGTTATGTTGACTTTTTTGCTCGTGCGCCAGGTTTGCTCGATTGTTTTGTCGAGGAACTGCCAACACACCCTTGCATAAAATGTTGGGAGTTACTGTTTTTTTTTTGAAAATGCTTTATTTTTTAAAATAGTAATCGGAAAAACGTACTTATAATTTTTATTGGCATTTGTTAAATAATCTAGTGAAAACAAAACTTCAACTTAGTGATCAATGCACCATTCCTGGTGAATTATTCGCGAGTAGCATTCTGTAATCCGCTGTGCTGATCGGTGGCAGTGCCTACCGATCGGAAAGATGTAAACAACCACGTTACGTTTGGGAAAACATTTAACAATCCCACTTACCTTCAATACCTTTAGCGATTATATTTGGTGCTTATGCTTTTTTATTAATACAAACGTTGGCACAATGTTGTTCAATTGAGCATTCATGAACGAGACGAAATTCCTCCCGTTCGTTGTTGTGGCAGTCACCATTATTGTCTGCTACTGCCATTTCGACAAAGCCATCGATTAGTTTGTTTATAATTGATTTTATTGATAAAAGACAATGATTAGTTTTCATAGTTAAACATCCCTGCAAAGACACACACATATGTATGCAAAGTTACCTTTTAACTTATTCATACCTGCTTTAAAAAAAAAAAAAAAAACGTTTTTTTTAAAAAACATTCAATTCAGTTTCGGTTTATAAGTAAAAACCCAAACCGCGGTTCGGTTTCGGTTACCGACACAGCACTACAGTACAGAACAGAATCAAAATGCAGAATTGCTGATGAATTTAAACGAAAAGCCACAAAACCACAAAAAGCCATTAAGCCAATAGCCAACAATCATCGCATAAAAAAACCACACATTTTGTTATCATTTTTTTTAAATGTATGTTCTATTGGTGGGGGCTCGGGGAAGGGGCATTTGGTTACCTTGTGCACGGGCCTCAAGCATACTTGTTCCGCCACTGGCTCTATCCACATTTCAGTTCAAACTGTTAACTAACTACTGACTCATTCTCTCTAGAATGGTTTCATAAAGAAACTGGCTTTCAAAGGGTCAACTGTAGCTCAAATTCTTGCACTTAATTCTGTCTGTGGTATGTTTGTAAAACACCTAAGCTATACTGATTTGATACTTGTAAATTTGTCTCGTGCTGGGCATGCACTCCCCATTTTACACTACTGTACTCCAAAATTTGTCTTGGCCTGCGCATCCTAGCCGCGTGTTTTCGGGCCAGCTTGGCCCCAAGTTTTTGACTGGCCTGAGCAAGCCAGCACATAGTCATCGCACATAATCCCACTCTCAGCACGAAAGAACCATTCTTTTTCTTGCTGCTCCCTTTCGTAATCATTTTTGTGGGATTAGGATGACACCATTCACCTCTCACTGAGGGAGTAACATAGACACTAAGAATTTTGAAATATGAAATCCGAAATAATCTGGCCCTGGCTGGCCCTCACTCAGCCGTAGCCACTGGTCACTCTGCGTGCCACGAAAAAATAACAAATTGGTTCTCATAGGCGCCTTCATCAAAAATTTGTGGCCACATCATCTCTTTTTATTGTTCAAATAATAAAAAAAAATTATAAATTAGTATTAGTATGCATGTCAAATTGCAGAAACTTCCCATTTTTTACTGGCTGTCTAGTTCAGCAATGCAGCCCCATTGGTTTTATTAAGGGCCGTTCTATCATTAGAAACTGCTTGCAGCACAACCCGTTGCTGGCTGGGGTACTGACCTGTCCTAGGCAAACCATTACATGTCGTCTTTTGTGCACTAAATGCGCATACAACAGTGCTTTTATTCTATGCTGCTTTCTAAAAAAAAATTAACTGTAAGAACGCAGACTATAGCAACGATACTTATCATTACTATAGACCTACTACAGAGCCAAGCTGCTGATACAAGCTGCTGTAATAAAGAAAACACCTTTGCGTGATGGAGTGAAATTAAAGCCAACTGGTGCAACAAAAATAAAAACAACAACGTCTCGGAGCATTCTCCGTCATCAGGTTTAAACAAAATACTTAAAAATTCCACGGCAGTGTACTGCCAAGTCACTCAAGCTTAAAAGGAGAAGTCCATTCATTCAAGTTCACACAAATTAAAAAATTAAAACATATTAAACAATTAAAATTTATTAAACATCTTGTGACTTCCTTCAGAAGAGGCAGAAGAAAAACGTGGAGGTAAGAAACCTGTCCTTCCTCTCGGCAAGACTTGTCTTTCTTGTTCGGCTTGCCGCGAGGAAAGACAGGTTTCTTAACTCCGCCTTTTTCTTCTGCCTCTTCTGAGCGAAGTTGCTAGATGTTTGATAAATTTTAATTGTTTTTATGTGTTTTAATTTTAAATTTGTGTGAACTTGAATGGACTCCTCCTTTAAGCTGGAGTGACTAGTTTTTTGTTGTTGCTCCAGTTGGCTTTAATTTCACTCCATTGATACAAGCTGCTGGTGTCGATTACCTATAATATATATTAATACCCAAGATTTTTTCCATAACTGACATGGGCCTATCAGGCACACTACAGTGTCTTATGAATTTTCGACAGACTTATTTATTATCGTCTGTCTTTCTCAGGCTATATAACTATGACAGCTATGAAGGAGAAAAATAAAAGCAGCATTGCCACAGTAGCCTGATGAAGACAGACGACAGTTAAGAAGACTGTCGATATTCGCAAGACATTGTAGTGATTATTGTGCCTGGTGATGTGAATTTTTTTTTTAAGTTGAAATTTTATTTTACGAACATGAACTTTCACAGTAAAAACCGTCATGGTGTGTTTCATGGCATTGGCTGACCACTCTTAGGCGTGCTTAACCTGTAGTGCTCAACTGACATCAAATGTATAATTAATAGTTTTATTAGTTTTTTGCTCCATTGCCTATGGCCGAGCAAATTTCGGTCGAATGGAGTCTTGGTCACGGTTGTGACCTTAATAACGGGTTCAGTGAGTTATCTTTATGCCAGTGGAGGATGTGGCCATAGCGATTAAGGCGCTATGCAACTGATCTAGGGGCGAACTGGGTAGCCGGTTCGAATCCGGGTCATGCCACTCCGATGAAACGTAAGTGCATAAAGGTGGCTTACTGAACTACGTTATTTCTAGTGTATAATTTTCGTGGTTGGCTTATTTCCAATTTCCCTTAATTTAGTATAAATTAATTAACATTAGGAACTACAATAGGTCATTTACCTTGGCATGCATTTCACCAGGATAAAAATGCATATCATGTGGGAACGAATAATTTCACCGGACTGCTTTATATGGGCCTTCAATTGGCCGAATTTTCTGCCCATGTTTCTTTGATTGTATGCCGCTTGTTAGTGTGCATTTCACCGAGTGATTCTCGCATAAACTTTCAAGCCAACTGACCTTTTTCTGTACGATGTTGAATTTGTTGACGGCTCAAATGTAATAAAGTTTTCATTCCAAAATCTAAACAATTCTATCAATTTGCAAGAAATATTTGAAGTAACAGTGTTTCAAATGATGGAAAAGTTGAAAAACACCGCTGCAATTCATACTGTGAAAATACCAATCCGTTATTAAAATAACACCACAATTTCGCTTAAATTCACAACACAGACTGACACTCAGTCCAGCAAATTTTCGATATCACCCAGCTAGCTTTATCAGGCCTTCAGGATTTTTCCGGCTTTCTACAACATCGTCATCTTCATCCACCAAAACGTCGTCGCTTTGCTCACTTTTGGCATACGAATTTAGCCCCGACTGCAGCCTCCTGCCTTTATTGGGCTGTGCGCTCGTGAGGCCCCATTGACAAGCAGTTGAAGCGTCAATAAATACGGGAGGCTGTGGCCGCAGCCAAATTCGAATGCAAAAGTGAGCAAAGCAGACGGCGTTTTGGTGGATGATGATGATGTAGAAAGCCGGAAAAATCCTCAAGGCTTGACAAAATTATCTGGGTGATATCGAAAATTTGCTGGACTGAGTGCGAGTCCGTGTTGTGAATTTAAGCAAAATTGTGGCGTTATTTTAATGATAAAAAACTCAACTTAAACAGCACGACATTTTCTGTAGCCTACTTTGCTCGTATTAATCCCAAATCAGGTTCTTGTTGAAGTGGTAGCACTTTGTAAAAAAACAAAATAGGTGTTTTTTAATGTTTTAAAGTTTTTAATGTTACATATGGAATAAAATTTTTCATTTGCATCACAGTTGCGTCAGATTTTGGGGGTTGAAAAAAAATGAAATAAAAAAAAGCCACCTTCCCCCGTTTGATTTGTGAACTTGTGAGAACCAAGGCTACTCTAAATTTGTGTTTTGTCCAGGAAATGGAATGAAAGAGGGTGAAGTGTAACGTAATTTATACCATATAACGACTATAGTGTTCATAAACCCAAGGGGTTAGCCAATTATTCCCAACATGAAAGAACTTTTTGAAACTAACATACTGTTTTATAGGATTATCGTCTCATGATTGGTGTTCATACTGTAATAGAAGACGTGCTATAATTATCTAAAAAAACTGTAAGTTAGTATCAATAGGCTAATAAGATTTTGATGTGCAGCCTAATGTACCTTTGTTAATTGACTTCTTTCTTTTATTTTGTGCAAACCTTACCGAGTCTTTTGTATTGAGTCGTATACGTTAACTAAGAAGTTAAGAATCACTGATGCACATTGTTATTGATTTATAAGATGTAGTCGTAGTTAACATTAGTAATAAAATAATGAAAATGGTAAAAAGTGATATTTGAGTTTATTCAGTATTGCATCAAAAATTTGTTTCTTCCGTATCATCTTTTTTTTTCATTCTATTTTCCATGTGGGGCAAAATTAACGTAAGTATTTTAGTATAATAAATCATCACCACTTACTAGGCAATTTATAATTTTAACTAGTATTCACTTTTCCCGCTCTATTCATGCCGATTATCACAATTCGGCCACTTGCTGCCTAGATCATCATAAAACTGATGCACTGTATGTCCTCTATTGAATGCCAGGCTCCCCTCATTTCCCATCTGCTACGTCTAACCACTCTTTCTAGTTGCCCTTCAGAAATCTACATTACCCGTGACAGGGGTCGAATTTCCAAATTTTGAACCAGGTGCAAATTTGCACCCCAAATCTGTTACTGGGGTGCAAAAAAATTCTTTCGAGTGCAAAATCCAGTTGTAAACCAACACTGTGGTGTCCTATTTTATAGCCATTGAA